>PVLD010012898.1:0-58238 GCA_004027595.1 Dinomys branickii | reverse complement strand
GTCTGACTAAATTTGCATGTCTGTATATGGGTCCATACATCTACAATTCGAAGATATCAATGGATAAAGCAACAACTACTGTTGAGACCATATCACCTTGTCTATAGATTAGTTGTGATTGTACTATTTTCTATGATAATGGGTGTCTGTTTGTCAATATGTTTTTGTACTTTTATGTTTCTAAAATAAAAAAAAAGATGTAATATGTATATGTCGGTTGCTCAAGGTAAATGTAATCATTGTCTTGTCAACATGTACCAGTAAATAAAAGAGAGAGACAGAGACAGAGACAGAGACAGAGACACAGAGAGATAAAGACAGAGAGAGAAATACCTGAGCATTTCAAGGGATATTCTGTAGTGGGTAAAATGATGTGATGCCCAGATTTCCTGCCCAAAGTTAGACACTTGTCCGCCCAGCTGCCGGATGAGTCAGCCACCCCCTTTCAGGATTAGCCTCGGTGGAAGGCTATTACGTTGCGCAAGATTCTGTTCCTTCTTAGGTAGCGAGTGCCTGATTATGAGGGGAGCACAAGGGCCTGGCTCCCTGCCTCGGCTGGGAACGAGGCTGAGACTCACATCTCTAGAGCGCTCGCGGGGTATACTGATGGCCCCGTCTCCGTATCTTCTTTCTCTGTCCAAATTGCCCCTTGTTCTATCTCTCTTCAAAGCTCCAGCCTCTTGTTGCCTCCATGGACTGTGACTAACACAGCCTCCCTGTTTTAAGGTCCAGCCTCTTTCAGATATGTTTTCTCCAATGTCCAGACTTAATATGCACTTATATAAAAATGGAGTCTACTCTTTGACTGTAGGTTGATAGAAATAATCAAAACCAATAAGCACCATTTCCACTGTTACAACTATGTAACTCTTATACAATGCCTGGCTATATATAGTAAGTTGAGATGACATTTCCTTTCCCAAGTTTCCAGGGTCACAATCTCCGAGACAGTCACAGGAGGATATTTACTTTGTTTCATATATATTATGATTTTCTTGTACAGTTTGGTTTACTTGTTTTCTTGGAGTTTCAGTTTGCCTGTTTTCTTGTTTGAAGGAGAAATATAGACCTTCTTTACTGTAATGTTCTTGGCTTCTTCCTAATTTATTGCTTGGAATTCACTCTAGTCTTCCTCTTGAAAGCATTCGCTTTGTCGGTTCTGATTTATGGTATAATTGGACTGACTGTTCTCTAATCCTACTGTGTGGCATTGTTCTGGGGACTTCCTAATTAGTCCCACTACGGCCTATATGCACTCCTTTTTCTTCTTTGGTTTTAGCATCTCACTAAAATTACATCCTTAAGACTATTTCTCCAAACATTGGATTAGAAATAGTCTCTCTTTGCTGGGTGTAGTGGCATATGCTGTAATCCTAGCTGTTTGGTAAAAGGAGACAGAAGGATCACAATTTCAAGGCTTCCCAGTCTGGATAACTTAGTGAGATTCTGTCTCAAAATAAATATGAAAAGGGCTGGGTATAAAGCAGGTGTAGGACTGAGTGTAGAGAACTTATGTAGCATGTATGAGGCCCTGTGTTCCATCTCTAGCACCACACACACACATAATTTCTATATTATATCTGTGAAAACAAATACCTTTATTAAACTCTTTTTAATTATTTCTTCTGAGTGTGCTAGGCACTATCTATTTCCAGCCAGAGCCTTGATCAGTGAGTGTAGCAGGTTCAAAATGATATACACACACACACAGAACTCTAAGATCATGGTCTACTGACTTCCAGCATCTGGTTGATGATAATCATGTCTTCCAAGGACAAACTACTTCCTTTCTGGTCATTGTTTTCCTCTCTGGAAGTCATGAGGTCTCTTAATTCTGCTGCTATGAAATTTTATATAGGTATATTTATTTATTTTGCTTTTGTTTAGCTGTAAACAAAACAAAAGCAAAATTCAGTCAACAGTGGCTTCAGCAAGAAGTAGGTAGTCTCCAGTTAGATGTGATTCAGCAATCAAGGGCCGAGACCCATCCTGTCTGTATTACTTCACAGGAAGGAAAGGAATAATCATGGCATCCCTGTACTTATTGCCTCGTGGTCAAAAGACAGCTCTCCGATGTGTCTTTGCCCTAGTGCTGAGCACTTCTTTTTATGAGGCTGAGTTTTATTGGGAAAAGAGAACTCCTTAGGAGACCTCCTCTCATTTGCCAGAACTTGGCCACATTGTTGACTCCTAGTGGCTCACTGGAGGAAAAGAATGGAATTTATTACAATCAGTTAAAACCCATTGTCATTTTTAATTTCTGTGAGCTAGAAGGGGCACATCATTTGTGATGTCATAGGACATCTTCTTTCTCCCTGAGCTCAAAATTAGCAGAACTGTTAGCTGGAAGGGAGGGAGAACATTTTCAGGTAAGCTATGTGAAATGTCTGTTTAGTATGTGTGTTTATGTCTGGTCTTTTTCACTGTCATGCTTTTTTTTTTTTTTGAGACAGGGTCTTGCTATCTTGCTATGTAGCCTAGGCTGGCCTCAAACTCATAGAGATCCTCTTGCCTCAGCCTCCCAAGCGCTGGGATGACAGCTGTGTGCCATCACACCCAGCTTACAATGCTTCTAGTTTGAAGCCTCGTTTTTCCTTTTAGCTCTAGGTATTTTCCCCCTCATTGTTTCTTTGATAATTTCCTTCTTGCTGTTTTCTCTATTCTCTCTTTCTATACTACTGTCAAATGTGGTCCTTTGTATGTTCACCTTTCTCCTCAGTGTTGTGTTTGTCCTCTTCTCCTCTCTTTATTCCATAAGATTTACTTGACGTTGTCTTCCAACCCTTGTATTTTTATATTTTTATTTATTCCCTTTGTTATTTTTATTGCAGATCTATGATTATGTGTTTTTTCAGTTCTTGTTTGCTTTTCCTTTTTATAGCATTTTATTCTTGTTTTTATGATGCTACATAATCTCAAATCTCTTGGAACATACTAGAGGGTTTAAAAAAACCCTTGTCTATTTCCTGAGCTCTCGTTCCTTCTCACAGAGCCATTTTTGGTGATGTTACTGTTCACATATTTTTTTACATGGTGCAGATTCTCCTTAAATATCTGGTGTATTCATTTGAAGATTAGGGAATCGAGAGACCTTGATGGGGGTTGGGGGCAGATCTGGAACTTGTTGTCCTAAAGGCTTAGGGTTTATTATGGTATGGGGGACTTGGCACCTCTTCTGTGAGGTAGAGAATGAGGTGGCTTCTGTGCTGGAACCAGACATTCTTGCTGGCTGTCTTGCCCAATGCAGACTCTTAAGTAGATCTGTGTAGCGAACAACTGTGTGCTTTCTCCTTAGGTAGTCACACCTCGTTGGCCACTTGGTGGCCCTGCAGAGAAAGGGCATGTGAGTGTGCATGAGGCTTGGCCATTCTGAGGGAGGCCTTAGCAAATGCCAGCTACTCACTGCTGCCCACTGGACATCAGCACTGCTCAAGCCTGCAGGCTCTTGGGCACTTTTGGACAAACTAACCCCTCCTCCCACAACGCATGGGCTGGATCTGCTTCCCTCTGTTCTATTTTAGCAGCCAGGACTCCTATATCACCTTTATACCATTGGGAAATTATCTTGAATCACTTATTCTCTGATGGTCTCCCTTCAGTAGTGTGAGCGCCAATATTTTAAAAATTCCTTTCTATATTATTTTCATGGCATCTCAGGACAAAAGAAAGGGGCATGCTGGGCTCACCCTGCCATCTCGACCAGCAGGGCTTTTTAAAAAAATAGCTTCATTGATCTTTTACAATTTAAATGTTTATATGTGAATAAGATGCACATGACATAAAATTTATCATATTAACCATTGTAAGTGTATAGTTTAGTCACATTAAGTGCATTTCCATTGTTATACAATCAATTCCCAGAACTGTTTTTATTAAACGAAACTTCAGTTCTATACCTATTAAATAACAGCTCCCCATTCTACCCTCTTCAGTCCCTAGCAGCCACCTTTTCACCTTCTGTCTCTATGAACTTGACTGCTATAGGTATCTCTTGTAACTGGAACCATATGGCATTTGTCTTCTGGTGACTGGATTATAATGCAGCATAAAGTTCTTACTACTCTTCTGTGTTGTAGCATGTGTCAGAATTCCCATCCTTTACCAGGCCAAATACTATTCCATTGTATGGATTTTTGTCTTACCCATTTTGTTTATTCTCTAGTGAGGACTTAGGTTGCTTCCATCTTTTGGCCATTGTGAATGAGGCTGGTACGCACGCACATGGATACCAATGCTGTTGGATTTTAAAAGGGCCATTATGCAGAAGACCCCATGCCATTCAACTCTAAAGCAGGTGGATTTGCACATAAATTTCCCATTGCAATGGGATTAAAGTGTCACGACCGTCACATTATCATCTGTGAAATAATCCCAGTGTATAGAGTTTTGTAGACACACTCTTCTAGGTCCATTATCATATATAGAGTAGATGGCATTATATTGGCTTCACAGTGGACAAATCTGAGATACAGAGCGAGGTTCAGTGACTTGCCAAAGCTAGTAAGGGGTGCAACAAAAAGGACCAAATAATTCTGTCAACCTGACAGACATTGCTGAAAGCTCCTGTTCGCACAGAAGTTATAGTGGGTTTGGGTTCACTATGTCGACAGGGCCGTAAAATGATTATCTTTAATCTAGTAAATTTGATGCAACTTTTCTGAACAGGTGAGCCAGGCTGACATTGTAAATTTCATGTGAAAGAGAAAGCTGTCTGAAGCTCTGCCACCTAAGATAAAACAGAATAGCAGGTGTGATTTAGCTACTAAAATTATAGAGACTGGCTCCTCTTTATTTTTCAGAGAGGGGGACCAAGGTAAATGTTCTTGAGTTGTTGGCATTCTCTCTTCCATTGGTACCTTCTTTCTAAACATGAGCATTATGTTGTTTACTCATCTGTTAATGACAGCTGATTATCAAACCATAAATATACATGTCGGATCTAATGGTTTGTGAATGTTAAGCATCAGACAGCGATATTCGTGGTACTTAGAGGAGAGCTCTACAGCTAAATTCCAATCTCTATCTCGCTTGTCAGATTTCTGTGGAATTACCTGATTCTTTGTGCTGTCAGCTCAATCAGCTAGAAAGCAGATTTTCCTCCATGATTGCTATATTTTCTTTCTCATCAGTAAACAGATTTTTTAAAAAGAAAGAAAGGAAAAAACCTAATTCTCATGTGTAATCTAGGCTCCAGAGATCACATTTGCTCAATTTCTTCCGGAAACACAGCAAATGTGATTTCAAAAGCTTTTTGTTTTCAAATCATTTCGGAGACATTAGCTCAGTATTTTTGTACTATATACTGGAGAAAATAACAGATACGAAGATACTAAAGTTCAAATTAAAAGCCTTTGTCCTGCTGCCCTAAAGTCTGTGGTACTTATTTAAAATTAAAAAATATTTGGCCAGTAGCAGTTTGCTCCCTGTATGCCAAGATACATTTATTTATTTCCTAGGTAGTGAGTCAGAGGAGCTGAGTGTTCAGGCTTCAACAGTGTGCTAATGTGTGCTGGAGAAAGATGGGCTGTTCCCCAGGGCGCATCTAGGAGCCTCAGAGAACTTTCTCTAACGTCTTCATTCGCCATTCACCCAGCAAACAGTGATTAGGCATCTGCTAGCGCCAGGTCTGCCCTCCGCCCCGGGCAGATAGAAAATCCCCACGCTGGGCTTCTCAGGACTCGTCCAATGGGAGGCAGTGAGGCAGAGGAGGCGGGCCCAGCCCCAACTCCAGCCCCCTCCTTGTAAAAGACTTGGCGCCATCTTCTGTGTCCTTGCTGCGCTGGGCACGGAAACACCACCCGAGGGCTCGGAGAATTAACCAGGTGGTCCCGGATGCTCCGGTTTATTTCCATGTTTTTCCTCCACTTCACCACCGCCTGCCTGATTTTTATTCTAGATACTCAGCTGAGATGCTTTCTTATCGCCCTCCATTGTTTTTCCGCATTGGACCGTAGAGATCTCCCGACTTTTGCCTTTTCCCCTGCCCACAGCTGTGTTCTCTTCCTGTTTCTCTAACCCCTTCTTGTGGGGGACTTTGCTTTCTTTCTTTCTCTTCTCTCTCCTTTTTCTTCCTAATGGGGGATTTTTAAAATAAAATGTTTACTGGTTGATCACATCATAATTAGTATCGACCGCATTTTCATATAATTTTTACTCTTTAGACATCCCTGATGCTCATTTTCCTGGCGTCAGGTATCACCCTTACTCACAAGTACTTACAGAGTAATGTCTAAATCCTTGGTGCTCAAGGTTCCCTTGAAATGACTGACATCTGACTCTTGCTCCCACAGTTTCCCATTCCTTCCCTTTCATATACTTAGTTTTGTTTTTTTTTTTCTTGCAGTACTGAGGATCAAACTCATGACCTTGTGTTTGCCAGGTAGGTACTTATTCCACTCAGCTATATCCCCAGCCCCTCTTTCATATATTTTGACCCACCGATGAATGACTGTTTTCTGATCATGCACTAGAAACGTTTTCATGCTCATTCCTGTGTTCGTCAATCTAGAGAACTCTTAATCATCCTTCAAAACCCAGCCCCCCCCCCCGGCTCATCTCTGGGGAGATTTCCCCAAACTCCTCCTTTGTTACAATAGCTCTTTGTGCATGGTTCTTTTTTTTTTTTTTTTTAAAGATGACGCATGCAAGTAGTATCCGCCCTTTCTGCCTTGGCAGTCCAGAAACTGCAACTGGGCAGAGGCAGTGAATCCTGTGTTTGTGTTTTATTTATTTATTTATCGGTGCTGGGAATTGAACCCAGGACCTTGCGCTTGCCAGGCAGGCGCTTGTGCCGCTGAGCTATATCCCCGGCTGTGCATGGTTCTCGATAGTGCTGACCAGATTGGTTTGGATTTTTCTGCCTGGGTTTCAGGGGAAATTACAGAACCTTAGCTTTCAATATCTAAGACAGTAGTAATCTTTCTACTATTTAACCTCACCGCTTATATCTGAGCTTTGCTTCAGCCATAAAGGCTCAGTAATATTTGTTGAAAAAAACTGAATGAAAGAATGGACATCTCACAGTGTATATGTTTGATACTTTTCACATTCAAACACCAGTGAACATAAGACCCTGTAAGTTAAGTGACAATGTACATGTAATATATGTTGACTTGAATTATTTACATCAGTCATTCTTTTTGTGTGTGTGTGTGTGTTAGAGATTGACTCTAGGGCCATCTCATGGAGCTACAGTCTCAGCCCTTTTTTATTTTTTATTTTGAGACAAGGTCTTGCTCGGTTGCTAAGTTGCCCAGGTGAGGCTCAAACTTGTGATCCTCCTGCCTCAGCCTCCCAGAGCTCTGGGGTTACAGGTGCACATCACCACGCCCCGCTTCCTTCACCCCTTTAATGCTTGGTAAATTGTATATTATAGAATTTATTGTATCCATAAGGCCCATTCTCATCACTGAAAACCAGGAAAGAAACTAAAATTACGGAGTAAATGGCTCTACTAAGTGTGAGAGCTGGAGCGCCTTCAGATTTGTTCACCAGTAAAGCTTTTCAACGCAGAGAATTTGAGGCACCTCAGTTTCCTTGGTTGTAAAGTAGGATCAACATCTCAGGGCTATGGTGAGCATTTATCGAGATCATTTTATATAAGGGGTCTGCGCGCAGCAGGGACCCAAAAATACCAGCAGATTTAATTGACTACATTTTATTAAACTGAGTATAAAAACAGAAACCGCACAGCAATATAGCTAGAGCTAACCACAGGCATTGCCTAAGACCCAGGAATTTCACTCCTAGGTATATGCCTAGTAGGAAAACTCACACTGCTGCACAAAAGACAGGGCAAGGATGTTGATGGCCTCGGTACTTGTAATAGTCTCAAGCTGTAAACAATCCTGATGCCGTGATTAGAATGGGTAATGCACAATGGTCCCACAGTGGAATACTACACTGCAGTGAGAATGAGCCAACTGTGGAGCAATGAATGTCCTAAGCGCAACGTGGGATAGTTAGAAGGTAGATGCTGCAGTACATTCAGCGTGACCACTTCACGTGAGCCTAAGTAACAGGCAATCCAGTCTGTGCTGACGGAGGTCGTGAGTGGAGGACGGGCTGGGAGGGAGTGTTCAGTGTCTGGGATGTTGTGATGTTCTACACCTTGAACTTCAGGAGGTTATCTGGACAGGTTACCTTCTTCAAACTTCTTGAGGCTCTTCAGGCACAGCGTGCTCTTCGGTGTGGATGCCACACTTCAATAAAAAGCTGAGTTACAAAGGCAAAGGACAAACTGGGAGTTTGGAAGGTTGAAGAAGGCAAACACAATGACGAGAAACTGTTTGGACATGAGCAGAGATGTAGGGAAGCAGTACGCGGATGCATCGAGAGCAGGTCCATAAGTCAACGTGTATCTAGGAATGAAAATAAAACTTCAGACATAAATATTTTGCTTTTATTTTAAGGATGACTCAGCAAAAGTGCTCAATGCTTGAGAAGGTAAGAGAGTAGCCACCCCCAGCCCCTGCCACTTGGGAAAATATACTTCACACTGTCCATCAGGAAAAATTCTAATGAATCAAAGACTTAAATGTAAAATGAAAAGCCGTGAATATACTAGAAGAAAAATGAAAAAATCTAGTTTTAATGTTGGAGTGAAAGGGCCTTTTTAATTATGACATAAAAGCAAGAAATCATAAATAAAATCAAATACATTTGGTTACATAGAAATAAAAGTGCTTTTTGGAAAACTACTGCAACCACATCCCACAAAAAAGAGAGTAAACAGAAAAATGCAGTGTGCAGATGAGTGAAAGGTGGCAGGTAAATTGGAATTCATTCATAACAAAAGGACTAACCTTCCTGACATGTCCAGAGCTCCTAGCAATTCATAAGAACAAACCGAAGACTCAGCAGTAAAATAAATGAAGATATGAGCAGCTGATTTATAGAAAATCAAATGTAAATTGCCTTTAAACATATGAAACATGTTATGGTTACTCATAACAAGAGAAATGCAAGTTAAAATGGAGGCAGCAATCCAGGGGTGGTGGTGCACACCTGCAATCCCTCTCAGAAGGCTGAGGCAAGGGGAACACAAATTCAAGGCCAGTTTAAACTCATCTTAAAATAAAACATGAGAATGGCTGGGGATATGCATAAGGCCCTGGATTTGATTCCCAGTGTTGCAAAAAACTCTCCCAAACTTTAGGTTCTTTTTACCTATTCTATTGGAAGAAAAATACATTTGATAATACTCTGTTGATGAATCTATGGGGAACAGATTCTGTGTATCGGTAGCTAGTAGCTAGCTGTCATCTATCTATGTATCAGAGCCAGCGGTCCCTACATGTTGCTTTTCCTGGCCTTGAGCTACTGTTTGCAAGTGATCCTCCTGCCTCACGGAGCTGGAGCTACAGGTGTGCACCACATGGCTGGTGAAGGGCACATTTACACATTGTTATTGGGTGTATAAATTGGTGCAATCCTTCTTGAGGCTGTCAATTTCTATTAAAACTAGAAAGTATATGCCTTTGAGCCCGAATTCCTGTTTTGAGAGCTTATCCTGAATATCTACTAACCCCTGTGTAAGGTGCTATTTATTTTTGGTTATTTCCTGCCACCCTGTAATCACAACAAACCATGGATAATCCAAGATGTCCATAGATGCCTGGTTCCATGCACGATGCATCCACACAGTGCAATCCTGTGTAAAAAGAAGGAAGCTCTCTGTGCAGATACAGAAAGATCTCTGAGATATACTATATACTGAAAAAAGCAAGGGAGAAAGTATACATAACAGTGCTTTCCTATGTTCACTGTTGCTTGATCTGTGTCCAGAAACCAAGAAGAATACATTAAGAATTTGAAAACAGATTTTCCTTGGGCATGAATGTAGAGGTGCAGCGTGCAAACTGAGTGAGATAGGGGTGGGGTAGGATGATTTTTCCCTGGTTACCTTTTAATATTAAGTAAGTTGGTCTTTCTGAATATGTCAGGTATTCAAATAATTCAAAGCAAATGATCACATTTTAGCTTGGGTTAGGTGAACATTTACATAGAGTGCTCTGCTGTCTTAAGCTGCTGTATTAAAAAAGTAAGATTAGACAGACAATTTGTGTTCTATGGCTTCAGTCTTTTCACTAACAAAAGAGCAAATAGAAGTTATATACTCATCCAAGATGTATATTTTTTATTCAATGGCTTTTAATGAAATAACAGGCTTTAAATGTGCAGTCCAGCCTACTTTTGAGTTCCAATTGAAAGGATGGGGTTAGAAGTCTAGAGCCTAGCAAAGAGAACTGACCAAGAGAAATGCCTCTGAATTTCTTGTGTAGGCAGATACCAAGTAGACAGAACAGAAGTAGCTACCTGCAGGATTTGGCAAAAAAAAAAAAAAAAAAAAAAAAAATTAGGAAACAAGTTTTACACAATTAACTGGATATTTCAAACAAAAGTTGCTCTTAGGTCAAAATAATTCTGGACAGTGAACATGATTTCTTATCTTATTTTCTATGACTCACAAAGTCTGTGGCCTGTCTTTGTCCAAATCCCACGAATCCTCTCTGAAGAGGAAGGACCATATGTGTTCATAGCCCTGCACCTCCCGAGTGAAGCCTAGAAGGAAACACTTCCTTGTGTCTCTCACTTGGCCGGACCTGGCAAGGCACAGCCAGCAGGAAGAGTGAAGAGGAAATTAACATGCGAAGTGCGTGGGCTGGGGCCGGTGCGGCCAGCCTCGTGAGTGGCTCTCCATTAATTAAAAAGAACATGAGGTGAAACCGTTGGCGCCTGCAAGTTCCAGACTTTGAGAAATTGTCTCAATAAAGGAGAACTTCATTTGGCCTTAGGTGAGAGCCAATCAATAAATTAGTTGGCTGAGAGCTGAGACAAGCAGGAAGAAAAAGGGTCGAGATTTGAGCAAAAAACGAGGAGGCAGTGTAGAGCCAGCTGGGGGGAAGACAAGCACTTTACAAAGGTGGAGAAATAAAGTTAAAGCCACTCCAACCCCAGAATGCCATTTCTTGTGATGTATAAACTAGCTGATCTTTGTTAGCTTGGGAGAGGCAGAGAGGATGCAGTGTGTGTGTGTGTGTGTGTGTGTGTATGCGCATGCGCACATCTTGTCACAGGATGGTGGCCATTTGTCCCCCCCCATTGTCTCCATTTGGATAAGATAGAGGGGGAGATCAATCAGCAATCCAATGTCACAGAGAAGTCATCTTGGGCCTGTAATTCTGCTAATGGTCCTCTGAGAGGGGTCCTCACCAACACTGCATCCAAGGTGCAGCCTAGGCTGAGGCACTGAGGAAAGGTGTGTTCCCCCAGAGGGAGGTGGGCTCTGCAGGCGACAGCTCTGGGATCCCAGCTGGCCTTGTAAAACTTGAGTCATGGTGACAGAGTTCTTTCCATCATCGTTTATGCCGCACCTTCCTGGCTATATTACTGTTATTTAGCATCCTGCCATCATCCGTAAAGTACCTCTGTGCCATTTGTTTTTTTATTTCTCACTCTCCTGAGGTTGGCTGTTCTCATTCCCTGTCTGGAGCTGAGAGAGAGAGATTAAAGGGCTCTCTCTTGGGCTGCTGCACACCGGCCCTGCCTGGGCTGGTTGGGAATCTGTGCCCCCTCTGCAGTGTGGCTCTGTGATGGTGCCTGTCCAGCACCAGGCATCTGCCCTGCCTTCCTGCACTGCTCCAGTTTATGACCCTTGGCAAATCCTGTTTCTTTTGTGTGTCCTGAGTCATAAAATGGGCAAATTACGGTGGCTCCTGTTTTCATCACAAGGTTGCCGTACCAGATGTTGTGTTTTCCCCAGATGTAGTAAGTCTGAGAGATCAAATATGATCATCAAAAGGAAAACTCACTGAGTTCCCAAGAAGGGCCCAGTCAAGGTCCTCCTGCTCATCTGGACTCTTGTCAAGAGTGACCGGCATCTGGGAAGGCATCCGCAGCCCTTTCTCATTCCTGGCCTGAGTGCAACCTCTGTCAGGACCCTTGATGTCCCACAGCTTATGGAAAGCTGAAGCCAGGCTGGAATGACTGAGGCCACCCATGATTATCCCCTGCCCCTTACCGACTTTTGCCACCTGACTGCCCTTCACACACACACGTAGATCTCACTTCTGAAACCTGGCACTTGCCTTTCACAAAGCTTTGTGGCTGCTCTGGCACCGTCTCTAGCAGGGCTTCTCTGACCACTGAGATACCCTCTGACTTACTCGCTCCATAACATCGAACCTCCAGTTGTGGCGTGCCCTGGATCACACCCGTGCATTCCACCTGTGTGTTCACTTGTGTCTGTCTCCACAGACCACACTGGAAGCCTTCAAAGGCAGGGACTGTGCTTTTTTGTTTTCTGCTATGTCCTCAGTACCTTCTTCAGTGCCTGGTGCATGGTACATAATACATGTTTACTAAATAAATGTTAGCTCTATGTTAGGAACTAATATGAACAATAATTTGTATTGCAAGCCACAAAGCAGTCTGAATGCAAAGCTCAGTAACATTCACCTACTGCAGCCACAGTTGTCAAATAGGAACTCAGATGTGCAAAGATAGTCACTTCATGTATGCTGGGAGTTAACTTGTTTCCAAATTGAGAGCTCCACCTGAGGGCAGACTACTCCACGATCATTTCACCATCTTTCTTTTTCTGTCCCCTGGCCAATTCCAAAGGATCAACCCCTGCTTGTGCTATGTTCTCCAACTGGTTAAACTTGCCCTGTGCTGGCTGCCCTGGGTGGAGAACGGCCCTCACCCCACCCCAGCTATCAGGGGAGAATCATGTATTCGTGCCAGTGCTGGGCTGGGCAGGGCCCTGCAGTATACGAGGTACCGTGCAGGTCCCTGCTTCCAAGCTACATCTCTCCAGTTTTTTATGCTTTATCAGTATTTACCTTACATAATGATTACATTCCTTAGGAACTAATATGATGTCTTTAACTCTTTAATTCTTTTGGGAAGAGTTAAAGAGGATCACTGTAATATGATGTAATAGGATGTCTTTAACTCTTTTGGGAAGATACCTTGTCGGGGAGTTGGGGAGTTGCTACATGTATGTGACACACCTCAATTCTTTTATCATCCGTTGCCCTCTCCTTTCTCCCCCTCCTTCTATCTCTTGATCCACTTCCATTTGAAAAAGATTTGTCTCCTTACTCCCTATTATCTATGTTTATTTTGCTTTTTATTTGTATTTTGTATTTTCCATGTAAGAGAAACCTTGTGATATTTAAACCTGTGTGTCTGATTTACTTCATTTAACATTATGCTCTCAAGGTTCATCCATTTTCCTACAAATCACTCGTTTGTCTTTTTTTATGGAAGAATGGTACTCTGTCGGGTTTAAATACCACACTGTAAAAAATTTATTCATCTGCTGATGGACAGATACGCTGCTTTCAAGATTTAGCTGTTGTGAGCTGTGCTGATATGAAGATGGCATGGATCACTGTAATATGATGTCTTTAATTCTTTTGGGAAGATACCTTGTCGGGGAATAGCTGGGTCAAATGGAATTTCTAGTTTTAGCTTTTTGAGGAAGAAATAGTACCAATAATCAACCTATGGGATCATGTCCAATTAGGAAGGTTCTGCACAGCAAAAGAATAACAGAATGAAGAGACCATCTACAGCATAGGAAGAAAAATTTTGCCAACTTCTCCTAAGACAGAGGACTAATATCTAGACTATATAAAGGACTCAGAAAAACTAGACCACCCAAAATAAAAGACCCAATTAAGAAATAGACAACTGACCTGAATAGACACTTCTCAGAAGAAATGAAAATGGCCAATAAATACATGAAAAAATGTTCAACATTACTGCCACTATAGAAGTGCAGATTGAGACACTCAGATTCTATCTTACTTCGGAAAGAATGACTATGGTCACGAAACCAAGTAATAACAAATGCTGGTGTGACTGCAGGGCAGAGGGGAAGAGTGTTTCTACATCACTGGTGAGAGTGTAAACTGGTACAACCACTATGGAATTTGCGCTTCACACAGAAAAGGCAAGGGGTGTTCAGATCTCCTGCTGCCCTGAGGAATTAGGCTCTCCTCTTCTGCTTACAGCAGCCCCAAAGTCATTATCTCCTTTCATATTCTCCTCAAGGGTCTTTCTTCTTAGAGTTCCACCAGGTAACAATTTCAGGATCCCCAATTTTGGGTCTCCAGATCCATCAGGAGAATCTCAGATAGCACCTGAGAGGCTGGGAGAGAAGAGGACCCCTCGCTAGCATTGGCGTCCCAGCTCTCCAGCCGTTCTCTTGGCCCAGGTCAGTCTCCTGCTCTGTCTGGCTCACACCCTCCCTCTGAGCAGGTCACACCCAGTCCACCAGGTTTCAGTGTTGATGGCTAAGGTTTGAGAAATTCCCAAAGACCTTTTTCTCCTAAGCTCTTGGCACAGCAAGGCTGGCTGTCAAACAATGGCTCAGGCACACTTTTTCCAAAGTCTATTTTGAAACTCAAAGGGGAAAACCAGGAACCACCCAGAGGGAAAATGTGTTGAATAATTCTGCAAAATGTTATCTGCATGCACAGTGACTTCTGACTTACAATTTACCAAAACATTTTCACCTACATAGCTACATTTGACCTGTGTAATCCTGTTATGGGAGGCTCACAGTCACATGGAACATGAAGGCCACTTTCATCTTGAAACCTCAAGTCTTGGGTTTTAAAAGTTGTTTCTCTTTTTCCTGTGTCTTCAGGCTGTATGACAAATATTTGATGACTTGTCACACTGATTAGCCTAGAGACCGTGTCTGATTGAGTCCTGACATCTTGCACTTATCAGACTGTGAAAGTAGGAGTTGGAGAGACGAATGTCTACTCCCAAGATGCAGCTACCCTTGTTATTGTTGGAATGCCTTCTTTTATCTTCTCCTGAATTGCTTTTTGCCTGTTTCCCTTATTCTGATGTCTGCGCCTCTTTCCCCGTTGTCTTGAATGTATCCTGCCGGATAACTGTTTTTATTTTTGGGGGGGAGTATACTTCCTTGCCTAATGCCAGAGTAGTAGGCATTTAAAAATTCTTTTAAGTAATAAATATCCCATTACTTTTTCTCATTAATAACTATAGGACAGATTATAAATTGCTATTTTTAAACAAAGAAATATTTTTACAAATAAAAGTATAACATCTTTTGGTCCCCAAAGTAGATTTTCAAAGCTGCTAAAATATATAGTCCTCCAATTATTTTAATAGAGGGCTGTTTCCTTTTAGGTTTAGTAAATGCTATGTGTTTGTGTAAATATGAAATTTTAAAGACACGTTTGTGGGTTTTTTCCCTCCTCCTTCTGTTAAGTAAATGTCATTAACCTAATCTCAATATTTATTTTGTTCACATGACCATCTTTTGGCGAGAGGTTGGGTTAGGAGTTCCCTTTTAATTGTCTGAAAAGTCTTATGTATATCTCTGGTGGTTAAATACACATTTTTATTCTGGTTGTTGCATGTTTTTAACACATTTGAAAGGTGCTAAAAATTCAGTTTTCTAATAGGTGCTATAAACTCTATTTCCAATTTTAGGAATAGTGACAAATTAAGGTAGTCTTTAATAGCTGATTATATTGTAGACGTGTGAAGATCGGCAAAGACAGCATCCAAAGTAAGGGGTGATCAAAAATACAGTGAATGTTTAAATTTTAAGAAAAATATCACAGCAACTTATTACACATTGCCCAAAATGAGAGGGCAAGTGTTTTCACTTGTATTTTGAGGGGGGTTAATGGCAATGTGTCTTGTTTCCCTGGCTGTACCCCTATTTTTCCCCTCCCTCTTCATCCATTTAATCATTTGTGAACTCACTCATGTTGAACCTTTACTGAGCAGCTGTTGTGTTCCAGGAGCTGCCTAGGCACCTGCGAGATGCTGGCAGGCAGACTCCAGGTGATGCAGTTCTGTACTTAGGATCTAGACACAGGTAGAGTCTGGAGGAGTGTGTCCAGGTGGGTTTGGAGGAGGTAATCAGATGAATGAGACCCAAGGGTGAGAACCTTTTACCAGTTTCCAGAAGCTACTCTGCTCCCCACTATTACTGTATGATTTTGCTATTTCATGCTCACATCTTCTAAGGCCTTTCTTTTGTTAAATTACCCTCAGATTACCTAATCATTACCTGTCTTCTGTCTCTTTCCATGTGTCTGACTGACACAGTGCCTAGGAAGTTATTTGCTTTCTGTACTCAGCTTCAAAGCAAGTTCTGAAGTGCATGTTTGTGTCTGTGTGAGACAGGCATTGTGGTGGGAACTTCTGGGCCCCCAAGATAGAACAGAATGCTATGGATGAAGGAAAGGACCCCAGAGGTGAGAAGCTGAAAGAGAAATGGATGTTCCAGAGTTTCCAGGTGGATTGAAGTAACCCCGGAGAGGCTTGTGAGGTGGTCTGAGAGCCCAGATGCAGAGGAGGAGCTGGCAGTGGGCTGAAGAGAACATGAGGTATTTCCAAATCCCCAAAGCATGATGGGGCATAGGTGTTACACTGGGCTCCTGGATGCTCTGAGTATATCTGATTATGCAAGGTTTCCTGCACCCCTTTTATTGCAGAGAACCCAGTACTGGAATTTCGTTTCTCTCTGGAGACTGAAGTAATTGGAAACAACCAAATGTTGAACAACTGGGGACATGTTTATATTTGTTCAGTGAAATATCTAGCCACTGAAAATGATAACTATGAAGATAATAGTGGACATGGAAGGCTGGGCGTGGTGGTGCATGACTGTAATCCCAGCACTTGGGAGGCTGAGGCAGGAGGATTGTTGTGAGTTCAAGACCAGCCTGGGCTACAAAGTGAGCTCAAGGCCACCCTGAGCTGCATAGCGACACCCTGTCTCAAACAGACCAAAAAAAGAAAATAGTGGACATGGAAACTGTTTTAATAAAACTGCATGGTGAAAATGAATAAAGTGACTTCTGGGAAGATGGCAACCAGGTAAGCAGCAGGGAAAGATCCTCCCAGAGGATCACCACCCAGACCCTGGAATATAGCAACATGAGAAAGACAAGAAGGAGAGAAGTGAGTCCGCTTAACACAGGAAGGATCTGAAATGAGAATTGAAGCCCTCAGAAAGAACAAACAAGACCTCTCCTGGAGGAAAAGCTTGGAGGGCTGCCATGGTGCAGTTAGAGGAAGAGGAGGCAGAGAAGGAGGGAGTCACTGCTCCATACACACCCATGGCCAGCTCCCTCATTCTGGCACTCTCAGCTTCAGCTTCGGAGGCCTGTGCTCACGGGAATCTCCTGACTTGGCCAAGAAAGAGTGGAGTTCCGAGAGCTGGTCCAAAACCGGAGAGCAGAAAGTGCAGCCTGGAAAGGAGGCAGCAGTGGTTAGGAGGTGTTGTCGAGCCCAGTGTAAAGATGGAAAGTTACAACAGCCACTGAAGCAGAGTCCCCACTCTGCAGCCACCTTTCTAATCAGTGTCCAGAGGCAAGGCAGAGTCAAAGCAACCAGCACACAGCCCACCACACCCAGCTCTATGCCTGCCCTGAGGCTGTGGCCCCATACCTTTCCACTGTGTGAGCAACTACCAGCAGAGAGCAGCAGAGAGCAGCGGCAGGCACCCCAGGGCCACAGCAGTTCCCAGGGATCCAGCCAAAGAACAAACGGGAAATGGAGCCCAGCAGTAAGAGAGAGCTGTAGATGGAGGTGGACCACATGGCCCCATGCCATTCTCACTCCAGCACGAAGCAGGAAGCACGAGCTGAGTTACTGGGCTTCAGCTCCCACCTTGAACTAGCTCTCTCAGCACCTTGAGTCTCAGTGACCTGGGGACTCACCACCTGTTCCCAACAGCAATGGGATGAGTCCACGGGCTTCAAGACTCAACCTAAACTACTAATATGAGCACCAAGAGGGGCTCCATCCTGCTTTCATATATGAACCTTGTATGACCCCATAGTGACAAACTATATGAAAAGCAGCAGTCCTGGAGTCTGAGAGACAACAACACACTCTACACAGCAGACCCAAGAAAATCCTCCAATTCTCTCCTAGAACTAATAACAAAACTTAGTACACACCCTGGACTACCACAGTAAGTACGAATGGGGGAGACCTCATGCCACTTGTGCCCAGCATCATAAGTGCGCCCAATGCCCAGCTGCAAGGGGTGGGGAGTGGCAGCACTGGAGATCAAGAGGTGGGAGAAGGCAAAAATCTGGAACTAGGGTGCAGACCTGGTACTCTAACTAGGTAGGGATAGCCTCCAAAGAGTCATAGGCAGCCTGCAGGGAGATACTAGTGGCCTAGGAAGGGGCCCCGGGGTCCTTGACTGGGAGCTCAGCAGCCTGAAGCGGGGAGGGGAGCTCCCTCTGGGCCACATGAAAACTCTCTGAAGACCTGGATTGGGTCTCTGGAAGTGCAGCGATGGAGCAGAGCATGGTGGTCCTCGGGGCCAACCCTGTGGACCTGACCAGGCCTCAGGGCATGCCTTGGACTGGGCCCCTGGGAGCGCCTCGATGGGGCAGAGCCTGTAGTTCTTGGGGGTGACCCCGAGGACTGGACCAGGCTCCAGGTGCTGCACTGAGGTGGAGCCTGGTGGTTTGAGGGCTAACCCTGCCTACTAGACCCAACCCTCAATGGCCTTGAGGGCTTGTCAATGGGGGCTTTACCATAGTGAACCTGGTTTTCTGCCAATCTACCATCTTTGAGGATGGGTGCTTTTCCACCTCCTGCTATAGCAATCTGTGCACACCCGTTTGTTACAGCATAATTAGAAGCAGCCATGTCTCTTCCCAATGTGAGAGCCCAAGGGAGTAAGTAAACCAAAAAAAAAAAAAAAAATACAGTTACTATCAGAGGGAAGATGACTGATTGGGTGGGAGAACAACAGAGATGAGGCTGGAGAAAACTGATTAATTGAATGAGCCATCATCTGTATAACTGAGCAACAAATGTGAAGATAACATTCTGTAATACAGCATCCAGTGCTGATTCCCTACTATATTCTTTATAATTTTGTATTTTCTCTATTGTTTTTGTGTTATTCTGGTTTATATATCTCCATTTATTTGTTTTTAAAATAAGAAAAGAAAATGAATAAAGTAGTCTCTGTACACTGTCATCACAAGTATGTAGAAGTAAAGGCATGCAGATATGAACTAGAAAGAAATATGCAAAATTTTTTTAAAAATCAGGATTACAGTGATTGTATTAGTTGAGGACATGCAGGTAGTTGCAAAGGAAAGGCCCAGAAACCACAGTAATTTAATACAGTAGAAGTAGAATTTGTTCGCATCATGTCCAAAATAAGTACTGGGACCCAGGACCCTTCCAGCTTGTTGTCATTCTCCTCTACAGTCTTATAATCCTCTCCCTGCAGTGGGGTAGGTAAGGAGCCCCATCCTCACTTTCTTTGGCCTGAAGTCCATTTGATTGGCCCGAATGGGTCACATAGCCCACATCTGGATGTAAGGATGGCTGGGAAGTATAGTTCTGACTGGGATGTTGTTTCCCAGTAACAAGATCACACTATAGAGAGGGCACTGTATTTCAGTATAGTTTAAATATGTTGATATTTTAAAAACTTTGGTATTTAGTTGTTTGTATCTGCCCCAGTGATTTCTTTCTTTTAAGTTTTCTTGGATGTAATTTTGAAGAAAAATGGTCAAACATTCCTGTGAGTTGAGTGTGGTGATGTGGGTCTAAAATTGTAGCACTGGGGATCCTGAAGCAAGAGAATGGGAAGTTTGACTCCAGCCTAGGAAATTTAGTGAGACCTTTAGAGAAGGAGAGAGAGACAGAGACAGAGACAGACAGAGAGACAGAGAAAGAGACAGAGAGAGAAAGAGAAAGAGAGAGAGTGAGAGGAAGGAAGGAAGGAAGGAAGGAAGGAAGGAAGGAAGGAAGGAAGGAAGGGGGAGCAAGGGCTGGGGATGTAGTTCAGGGCAAAGGTCCTGGGTTTGATTTCATATACTGCATAGGACAAAGGTAAAAGATCCCTGTGTATTCTTTTATTTCAAGGAAGTGAAAGAAGGGCATGCAAACTCAAGAAGCTTCGATGTCTGAGGACTAGAGATCTTGGTGGGTAAAGCAATAACAAAATTATAGTACATGTCAGATTCAGCGTTTCCTCCCATTTCTGAGCTTCTGCTGGAATATTACCTATAATGGATTGAATTGTGTTTCTCCTGCCCAATTTATATGCTGAAATCCTATCCCTCAATGTGATTATATTCAGAGATAAGGCCTTTAAAGAAATAATTAAGCTTACATGAATTCATGAAATTCAGATCCTAACCCAATAGGGATCGTTATGAAAAGAAAAAGACATTGGGGACTTGCGTGTGCACAAAAGAAAATCCATGCAAAGATGTAGCAAAAAGGTAGCCATCTGCAAGCCATGGAGATAAACCCAGCAGAAACGAAAACTGCCAACTTGATTTTTGACTTCCAGCCTCAATACCGAGAAAATAAATTTCTGTGGGTTCAGACACTAAATCTGTGTCTTTTTGTTATGTCAGTTCTAGAAAAAAAAAACACATTGCTTCTCCTTCCACTAACATTATAAAGACCCTTGAGGCCTCTTACACTTTGGCTAAGAGACCACCTTCTTGGGCAGACTTCCCTTCACCCAAAGCTGCACCGTGCATCTCTCCTTGGGCTCTCCCCATGCTCCGTGGTTACTCTGCCTCCTCGCTCATGAACTATGTTGGCAGTGCCATCTGCTTGTCTAGAATGTGAGCTCTACAAAAGGAGAGACCATATCTTCTACTTTTATATACCTAGGTACTTTCATGTACCTGGAACAATGGCATACAGTGAGTGATAAATAAATGCCTAGAAAATGAGTGAGGAATAAATATATTTATGTTAACTACTTTTGCCATTGATTTCCAATTTCATTGCACAATGATCAGATAATATGCATAGGATAATTTCTATTGTTTTGCATTTACTTAAGCATGTTTTATGAGATAGTATGTGTTCTATTTTGGAGAAAGTTCTATGTGCTGTTGAGAAGAATGTGTATTTGTTATTGTTGGGTTAAGGTAACTACAGTACTAAGGAGCAATAGATGATCATGTTGGCTGATTGAAACTGTCCAGTATCAATCTCTGAACCAAATGGCAAAGAGTCAGAGATACTCTTAGATGCAAGTGTAGCTAGAAAGACTAGACCTGACTAAGCGGAGCTTAGAAATACAGAAGAGCCATCAAGAATATTTTGAATGAGAAAGACTCCTCCATAGTGGGTGCCTATTCTTATGTGGATATAGTTAAAATGTTTCCCCCAAGTGTTCATGTGTAAAACTTTAATCTCAATTATGAGATATTAAGAGAGTAGAAACCTAATCCACTATGGTGTTTAGAGATGTGGATTTTGGGAGGTGATTAGAATTAAATGAAGTCATCAGGGTGGAGCTCCTGTGGTTGAATTGCAGGGAGGTTTATAAGACAAAAGAGAGAGACCAGGAGATACAGACATACAGGCACACTCCTGTCTTTTGCCATGTGATGCCCTGTGCTGCCCAGTGATTCTGCCAGGGCACCACCACCAGAGGACCACCACCAGATGCAGGCTCTTGACTTTGAGTCAGAACCATTACCCCAAATAAATCTATTTTCTTTATAATTTACCCAGTCTTAAGTATTTTGTTACAGTATTGAAAAATGGGCTAATACTATGCCTAATCTGGGATAGAATCGGAGGCTTGCTGTCTTTGGAAATCCTTTTTTTTAAGATCATTTTTGAAATTGAGCCTGTAGTAGCCTCCTTATCTGAACTGAAAACAAACAGAAAATATCCTAGAACAATAAATGACACAATATTTTCCTTTTTGTAGAAGATGCTATCCCCTCCTTATTCTATCAAGTGGGCTACTTAAAATCCTTTCCTTCCTTCCTTCCTTCCTTCCTTCCTTCCTTCCTTCCTTCCTTCCTTCTCTCTCTCTCTCTCTCTCTCTCTCTCTCTCTCTCTCTCTCTCACTCTCTCTCTCTCTCTCTTTTTCCCTGCTTTGTGGTACTAGAGAGGGACGCTAGGGCCTCATGCTGCCTAGACAAGCACTCTACCATTGAGCTCCATCCCAACCCAAAATTCTTTGTGTAAAAAAGAAAAACTTCAAAAAAGAGAAAAACTTCAAGTCTCTTTTGCTCCTTGAATCCTACCCTGATCACTGTAGTCTCAAGAACAGAATACTCACTGTTGATTTATGGCACCTTAGTCACACCTCCCTCTTGAAGTCACCATGGGATCGTAGCATTTTAAAGACCTTGGCTTGAGGTGATGTCAGCAAAAATGGTAGACGAAGAACCTTCAAAACTTAGCTCCTCTAAAGAGCAGTGAGAACATTGGCAGAAAATAATCAAACCAGCTTTTTCCAAACTCTGTACTAGCCAAAGTTTTCTAAGAATCTGGGGAGAATTCATTCAAGAAAACTAGCTGGCTGTTGGTATGAAAAGCAAGTTTTATCACAATTTATTTTGTTGTTATCATTGCCTCCTCCTCAACTCAATAGCAGTAACTTTAAAAACCAGTGACCTGCAATTGTGATGAAAATCAACAGCCTGTCAACCACTGGAAAGGAAAGAAGAGTAGGACCAAATATTTGAAATACCTTTGGTCAGTTGATGGTTTTCAATACGTAGATTTGTTCCTATGTTTTAAAATTTTTGAATATGGGAAAATGACTTAACATGAGTGCTTGCATGTGACTTGCATTGTATGTTTTGACCTCTCTGCTGTTTTTGTATGTACATAAAATACTTGAATTATTTGAGTTATTGAAATTTTACTTTTGAGAGGTCTTGAAATAGAGCTAAGACCTGCTGTTTTGAGGGAACTCTGCTATTATACATATATCACTCATTATCTGTCTTGTTCATAGTAAGTTTTGGACAGATTTATTCTAGTCAAGCCATAAGTGTTGATGTGTAAACTTGTTTTGATTAAAGAGCTTTTCTATCAAAAAAGGGGGAAAAATGAAGAGTAGGAGCCCCATCTAAGCTCCATTTCCAGAGAATTGCTACTATCTGACTTGTTTAGTGGTTTCCTAAAAGACCCCATTCATGAGGTTGTCTTTATTATCTGCTGGGAGCTCCCCCAGTGTGAACAGCTTTTTCCTCAAGGACAGTTACCTAAAACAATCAGGCAATTGTTTGATTGAATCTTCCCAAGATGGTGGATAACATTTGGGGTAAATATTACACAGACCAAAAAAACTTAAAAGGAAAATATAGGAAATGAAGTGTCCATAAGGAGCTCTGAGAAGCTCTGAATTTGGGAATCTTGCACATGCACATGCACATGATCAGGAAAGTCCTGAGAAAGCATTCAACTCTCAGTTTTTGTGCTCTTTGAGGCTCTGCAGAAGCAGGAAGTGTAGGACAAGATAGATTTACATATTTCTTGACTGAGTATTGAAGGGATACCCTAACATACACACAGGGGCCCTCAGGAAAGACTGGGAGAGTTGCTGATTATAACCAGTTTGGGAAATCTCTGCCCAGTCATTAGCTGGTCACTGAACTCACTGGGCAAAGACTCCCGCAGTCACATACCAAAAAGAACAAGATTTTATAGAAATGGTTCAGAAAAGTCACTAAAAACATCTGTGACAAACAGCAACAACAATAAACTCTAGGGAAAAGGAAGACTCTGATTTAGAGTTGCCACATTATTCTATTTTAAATGTTTAATTTTTAGCAGCAGAAACAACACAGAATGTATAAACAAACAAACAAATAAAATAACTGATATGTAAGGAGAAAATCCAGTTAATCGAAACTGTCCCTGGAATCCTAGATATTTTATTTATTTACAGTGACTTTAAATCATGTATTTAAAATATTTTCAAAGAAATGAAGAAAACCATGTACAAAGAATTAAATGAAAGTACGAGAGTGATGACTCACCAAATATAAAATATAAAAAGAGATAGAAATTATAAGCAAGAGCCAAATAGAAATTCTGAAGTTGAAAAGGAGAATGATGGAAAGGAAAAATTTATTGCAGTGGAGGGAGGGGCTCAACCATAGACTTGAGCCACTGAAGGAAAGAATTTTCCAGTCTGAGGACATAAAAAGAATGAGAAAAATAAACAGTCTTGAGATCTGTAGTAGTTTATGAAGCATACAAATATGCATACTAGTAACACCAGAGGAAAAAGGACAGAGAATGGACCAGAAAAATATTTTAGGAAATAATCATCCAAATTCCCAAATTTGATGAAAAATATTATATGCTCAAGAAATTCAATTAACTCCAAGTGAATAAACTTAAAAGGGTTCTCATTTAAGCATATCATAATCAAACCACTGAGTCACAAAGAGGAAATCTTAAGTGTAGCAAGAAAGAAGCAATGCATCACATAAGAAGGAGCCTTAATAAGATCAACAGCTGTATCCACACCAGGAACAATGAAGGCCAGGGGATGGTGGATGACAGATTTAAAATGCCAAAAGAAAAGACTGTCAAATAAGAATTATATCCAATGAAATTGTCCTTCCAAAAGGAAGGAGAAAAATGTCCTCACATAAGCAAACACTGAGGGATTTTGTTGCTGTTAGGCCTGTCTGATAAGAAAGATTAAAGGGAATCCTTAAGGTTGAAATGGTGAAATACTGGACAGCAATCTGAATCCATCTAAAGAAATAAAGAGCACTAGTAATCATAAATATCTAGGTAAATATAAAAGAAAATAAAACTGTATTTTATTTATAACTATACTTTCTGATTAAAAAAACTGTATAAAGCAATGCTTATAAATTTGTGTTCATTGACCTACAATGTATAAAGTTGTAACTTGTGTGCCAGTAACAACAATAAGGCATTAATTACTATCCTAGGGCAAACACTGAGATATGCAGTGGCAAAAGAAGTAACATTGGAATTAAAATTATATATAAGATTATTAAACACAGAAAGGTAGTAATGGAAGAATAGTGGAAACAAAAAAAAAGGCATAAGACATATATGAAATAAATAGAGAAATGGCACACATAAAATTCTATTAGTACTAATATTAAATGGAATGAATTAAACACTCCAACTAAAAGAAACATATTGGCAGGATAGATAAAAAAATTGATTCATTTGTATGCTGCCTACAGCAGACATATTTTAGATTCAAAGACACCATAGGCTGAAAGTCAAGAAGTGGAAATAAATATGCCAAGTAAAGAAAGAGTAATCAAAAAAGAGCTGGACTTGCAGTATTCTGATAAATACATTGAATTTGAAAATAGTAGTTGAAATACATTTAATACATCTAACCCAGTGTATCTTGTAGCTTAGCAAATCAGTACACTGTACAGAATTGGTTGCTCACCCTGTGATCATGTGGTGGATTAGGAGTTGTGGCTTTCTGCTGCCACCTAACATTGTAAGAGAGTATTGTACTGTGTATTGTCAGCCTGGGGGAAGATCAGAGTTTCAGACTTCAGCTACATGTTCTGCTAAATGTATATTACTTTCACACTATCATAAACTCCTAAAGTTGTAAGCCAAAACATTGTAAGCCAGAGTCTGTACTAGTATTGGACAAAATAGACTCTTAGAAAAAATTGTTACTAGAGATAAATATAGACATTTTATAATGATGCAAGATTTAACAATAATAAACATACATGCACCTAACACCAGGGTTCCAAAATGCATGACATAAAGACAGAATTGAAGGGAGAAAAAGACCAGCTCAGCCATATTACTTGAAAACTTCAATATCTCACTTCCAACAACACATAGACAATTTGGCAGAAGATAAAAAAAGGCATAGAAGATTTCAGTAATGCTATAAACTGATTAGATCTAAAAGGCATCTGTAGAATACTATGTTCAAAAGCAAAATATATATTCTTCTCAAACACAAATGGAACATGCTCAAGTATAGACCATATATTTGAATACAAAAGTAGTCTTAATGAATTTGTAAGATTTATATCACATAAAGTATGTTTTTTAACCAAGATAGAATGAAACTGGAAATTAATAACAGAAGAAAATTTGGGAAATTCACAAATATGTGGCAGTTAAGCAACACATTTCTAAATAATCATGATTCAAAGAAGAAATCATAAGGGAAATTAGAATATCCTTTGAATCAATAAAAATCCTCTCCAAACTCCACAACATATCAAATTCATGGGATGCAGAAAAACATGGTAGTAGAAACTAGGGGAATAAAAAGAAAAGAAAAACTCAAAGCTAGGAGAGGAAGGAAATGACAAAAATTGGAGGAAAATTTTAAAAATAGAGATTAAAAAACAGAAAAGTAGCAAAATCAACAAAAATTGACCACTTTTTAGATTGACCAGGAAAAAAGCGAAGATTCAATTTACTAAAATCAGAAATGAAAGATGTGACATTGTTAACTAAGTAATAAGAATGATAAAGGAGTGCTAAAAACAAAAGAAATTTAGACAAACTAGATGAAATGAACAACTTTTTATAAAGACATAAAGCACCAAAACTGACTTAAAGAGTACTAGAAAATGTGCACAGGGGAAACAAATAATGCCAATAATTTAAAAAACTCACCAAGAAAAGCCTAGGACCAAATGTCTTCACTGCTAAATTCTACCGAACTATGAAGAATTAACTCAAACACTTCACTGCATCTTCCAAACACTGAAGAGAGGGAACAACTCCAAGCTCATTATAGAATTCAGTATTACCCAGATACCAAACCAAACAAAGACACACAAGAAAACAAACTACAGACCGATTTCTCTTATGAGAGTATACAAAAATCTTTACAAAATGCTAGTAAACCAAATCCAGCAACATATGAAAAGGATTATACAGCATGACCAAGTGGGATTTATCCTCAGAATGTGAGGTTGGTCCAGCATATAAACATAAATAAATCTAATATGCCATATTAATAAAATAAGGACAAAACCCACCTGATCATCTCAGTAGACTCCAAGAGACCCTGCATCCAAATCCTGTCATTTTCTGGCTTCCTTATCTTGAGCAAATGCTTTGGTGTCTCTGAGCCTTTGTTTTCTCAGAGGTAAAGGATCACATTAGTTAACATGGCTAGCATGAGAATACACGTTAATGTTTCCTATTGGAGAATATGAGAAATTCTGATGTAGTAGGTCAGGAGTGGGTTCAGGCATGAGTATGTGTATTTAATCAATGAGTTTCAATGGAAAAAAGTGCTCATAAAATATTATAAAGCTGTAGATGAAAAGACTCCTCTCGCTAGTGGCTAGCTGTGGTATAGATGTTTGCTCCCTTGCCTACGTGTGCCAGGGTTACTGCTGGAAACCATAGATGCCTGGGTGGAGACATGTGACTCATCCCAGCACATGGTAGATATTCAGTGAATGTGATTTTTCTGTTTTCCTTTGACACATTTCTTGTGCCTCTAGAATGATTTGGATGTAACTTATTATTGTCTACCTTGTTATGAGCTGTATATTTTGTTTTCTGAACTCAGTTATAAACTCCGGTGTGCGTGTGCGTGTGCATGTGTGTGTGTGTGTGTGTGTGTGTGTGTGTGTGTGATAGCTATGTCTTCTGTACTTTCCACAGCATCATGTACTTAGTAGTTGTATGGATTTGCTTTTTAAAAATATGTTGTTGATATCATGTTAGAATTGACAAACCAAATGAATGAAACAATTAATTCTGATTTTGTTTTAATTAGTCACATCATTTGGAAAAGTTATTATCCTCTAGCAGCAATATGCTATGCTATGTTTCACTGACTATGCTCTTCTGATCTCTCTAATAGCATAGAACTAACTACTGTGGTAGTATTTGGGCCCTGCACAGTGCAGAAGTATATCTAATAGCATAGCACTGAGAGCACAGTAGGTGCTTAATAAACAATCATTGAATTCACCAAAAAGTGACAAAATATGGGCTTGTTTTTATTGATGAGAGAACAAAGTAAAACACAGAACCTGCTTAAGACATGAAAGATGTTAGTGTCAGAATGAGCAATGTGCTCTTACCTCTACCGAATGTGCAAGGCTGCTTTTTGTAGACAAAAACAAAAGGTTATTTTGAAGGTAATCAATTTTGCTTAATTTCAACATGGCTACATTTATGCCAAGAGGCTAGTGTTTTGTTGCTAGCTTAGCAACTGTGATATGGCTAAAGCATTTGGCAAATGCTTGTTTTAGAAGTTAGATGCTCTGGCAACTTTGCCAAATGATCTAGATATAATTTTTAAGTCACCCAACCACTTGATAATTGTATAAATGGGCCTTAATAGCTTTTCATCGAAAGAAAGAAATTTTTCTTTATGGAAAGGAAGATGAAGAATTGAAGATAACTCTGAATATTAGTGAAAAAGGAACACATTTGAAGAATTTGAAAGGTAGCTGTATTGGACAGTAAAGCAAAAAGACTCCCTAGAGGAATCTGCCACTCCGGTTTCCACAAGGCTAGGGAAATGCAAGGACCTGAGCATGCAGCCCTCCTAGGTGACACAGAGGATGCTCCCTGGGTTTGCAATGAACATGAAGAGTTTGCACTGTTCTTGCCTTTGGCTTTTCCTATCAATTAGATTCTTTGTTAAAATGATTACATAATTTTCACAGAACTATGTCATTGCAGACTGGAAGATACTAAGCTTCTTAAATGTGACTAATATGCTCACAAATTCCTGCCCAGAGCACCATTTCTCAAGGGGCCTTCCTACACACCATCATTTTAAAGTGTAGCAGAGAGAGATGTAAATGTCCAAGAGGTAGGAGTGAGGCTTTTTGGCTGAGAGAGAAGGGATAAACTCCTTGTTGAAATATCTGCAGCAGAGATTGCAGAAAGTAAAGCCCGTTTTGCCTTGGAACTCATCTCTGTGCTCAGTCCCTGTCTTGTGATAAGGTTACACTGAATGGGGTTGGCATCCTTCAAGGTTACTGTTCCAGAAAATATTTGCAAATAATTTGATGTGCTGTCAGCTAGCAGGCTGCAGCGAATCCTTATAATTCAACATACTAATGTGGGTTTTCATGCCTTAAGCTATAAATAAGTTGGATATGCAAAAGTTTCTGTAATGTTTATTTAATAACAACATTTAAAAAATAAATCTTGATTATTCCAGCTTGCTCCAATGGAAATCTTCCACGCTGATGGTTGTCTGTGACCTCCGGCAGTTCCTTCCTTCCTTTGTCTCATTTGATATCGCTACAAAAACACATTTGTTTTTCTTTTCAGGCCTTTGGAAGTAGCACTCCGATGTCTCTGCCTACATGTTCCATCCAAGTCTCTGCTGGTTAAATGACTGATCTCAATTCAAGTTGAATAATTCCAGTGGGATGGAGAGTCCATGGCCCCAGGGCCCAGGGGTGGAGACATAGGAAGATGAGCATGCACCCTGGCCTTGAGGAGTGGGGGTTGCCAGCTGGGGACCTATGCTCATATCACATCATTGGCCCTCCACTTTAAGAGAGCACAGAAGGGAATTACTGGTCAGTTTGCAGAGGAAGTAGCCTTCAGTGGCACCTTATACCTATTGTATAAGGTTTCATGAGGTGAAGGTTCAGAAGCCAGGGCTGCAGACAGAGTGTACAATGATAGGAAGGCATACACTGAGCTCATAGTGGCAAAACAAGGTGCAGTGGTGTCTTTCTGCTGACAACTTCCTGGAATGAGGTCATTTAAGCTACTGGTCAGCTAAGTGGATTGTATGGCTTAAGGCTGACTTATAGGACACCTTCAGGAGCTTCACAAGCTGGGTTCAACCAAGAGTGTTGAGATTGAGTCAGCAGTTACAGGATCCCAGAGGACAGGAGGCAACTGTGTGGGTGGGGGCGCCCTTCTGCGGAAACTGTGGCCGTGTGCCCTTCCCCTGGGATTGCTGCCACTTGTGCTTAAGAGGCCTGTCCTGTGAATGAAAGGACACTAAAGGGACAGTTCTGCTTAATTGACATATGCACGGTCCCTCATTCTAATCAGTGAGTCCAGAGCAGGGATGCTGAGCACTGGCAGGGCAGGGGGAGGGGACAGCTCTGTGGCTTTGCTGGGTTTCCTCAGGGCTGTCTGTCCTCAGCGGCAAGGCAGAGCCTGCCTTTGGGAGATGTGGATGGAGGCAGCCAGTGCGCTAGAGACCTTTCAGGCTGCTCAGTATCTACCTTCTCATCAGTGGCTTCTGAAGTAGCTGCATCTGTTTTTTTAAAGGCAACCTTATCCATATATAACTCACACCCTATACAGTTTGTCTATTTAAAAGCAAATGATTCCAATGCACTGTTTGTTAGCATGTGTACATCTACCACCAGAATCAATTTTAAATGAATTTTAAAGTATTTTCATTACCTGCCCCCCAATGAAGCCTCATCTTCCCTCCCCTTAGCCCTTGGCAACCGCAAATCTCCTTTCTGTTTCTGTAGAGTTGCTTATTCTAGACATTTCATGTGGACAAAATCACAGAGTGTGTGATCTTTGTGATGATGGGTTTCTTCCACTTAGTGTTTTCTAGGTTCACCCATACTGCAGCTAGGCTACAAGCTTCCTGCTAGCAGGGGCAGAGGTTCTCTTGCATACTTCATTCCTGGAGTACAGTGCCTCTGAAGTTCCTGACATACACTGAGTGCCACAGCATACTTGCAGAATGAAACCATGCAGACTAGTAGCTCTGGGGCAGCCATGGCTTTGGACTTCCCACCCCCAGGCTTGGCTTCCATGCACAGCCAGCCACACATGCCAGGACCTGGGCTCTGACCTTTCTCACTTTAGCTCTCGTTGGTACTGTGAGAAGAACTTCTGGTTCATGGAGACTTAACAGACTCAGAGATGGTAAATAAGATCTGTAAATCTTAATGTGGCATCTAAATGTAGGGAAATATTGTGAACACAGCAGTTAAAAATTACAAAATGCTTCCAACCTCTATGCCAGGCCCAATTTGGCAATAGTCAGTTTAGCAGCATGGACAAAGGTTTTATTAAAACTTTACAGGTATCATAAAGGTTAAATCAGTCTTGAAAATATTTTTGTTGCTTTTTGAGCACATATACTTTTGGGGGGGATATGTAGTCATTATAGTTATAATCTACTAAGTAGAAATATATCTACAACTATGATTTCTTTTTATATTTTAAGTAAGTACACTGGCTTTTTTTCCTCAAGCAAAGTCATAATTGTATTTATTTTAAATTTATACCCTGTCTGCTTCAAAAAGGAATTTGAGGCAGCCAGGAAAATCATAAGCTATAAAATGAGCAAGCTCCATTTTATACTAATAAAATAAAAGTTAGGATCTCATCAGTGAAACAACTTCTCTTTGTGCTGTACTGTGTGCAAATATTTGGATTACTAAAGTGAATTTATGAAGCAATTACTTTTAATGCTATAAGAGGAAATTAAGTACTCATTGATTCTTGATTTATAAGCTTGAGCTAAAGATCATGAAAAAGCAAATATAACTTAATTAAATGTCCCTTGGCTTTGCTACTATTGAGGTCTTCACTCATAAAGTTAGTAAAACAAACCATTCCTAGAACATAAATGTATATTGGCTCTTCCAGTTGGGAAGGCAAATAATTTACTGGTTAAATATATTCAGCAAAGTTAACCCAAGTGAGAGATTTTCCCAATGTCCTCTGGGGCTTAAAGAGATAAAAGCTATTGTAGTTTTAAGGAAACCATTGTCCTGGGAATGATAGGCACTAACTTCCTGTAAAAAGGAGTAAACAGAAGGGCATTTCACTTTTTTTTCCATTAGAAAATATATTTTAATATGCTAACAAAATAGCCTATAGATCTGTGGAAGAAAAAGAGCTTGATAGTCTATTCATTGGCTATACACTTTATTCATTGCTGGCAGTGAGCACATTAACCTGGGTAATTTAATTGAGTCTTCTAGTAATGTTGCTATTTTTCTACTCTGAAGTGTAAATGATTTTTAAAAATTGGGTCCTAAAATGCAACAGTTCAGGTGATGCATACAGCAAATCAAGGACCCTAGATGAGGCCTCTTTTTCACTCTGTGAATTATTGACAGGAAAACAAGAATAAAGAAAGGGAAAAATGGAAGGAAAATCACAGCAATGAAAGAGAGAAAGTGAGGTGGAAACAAGACCCACTGGACAGGTGTCTCATTGTCAGGAATCTCCACATCTAATTTTCAGGCTCACTGTGTCCACCATTCATGCTCTGAGTTCCTGTCTAGGTTTCCCATTTAGCTGAGTAATGGGGGGATTTATTCAAATACATTTTCAAGGAGCACAAATATTAAGGGTTTAAAGTTTTTCATGGGACTTAAGGGTTTTGGGAAAAATCACTTCCTTATGACAGGGTGAGACTGGCAGCACATCTTCAATGATGCCTCTAGCTGGTGTTAGCAGGAATGTCACCAGAACAGGAGAAGAGAGAAGTGGCATTGTAGACGCTGGTCAGGAAGTGTTAGGATAATAGTTATGCGAAGTGCAGCATGCTGACTTTAAGAAGGAGAAAGTACCACAGTGCCTGAAGTTGAGGGTACTTTTTAGGACATATTGATAGACTGCCAGACTTTCTCTTGGACTGCCGCAGGGGTGAGGCAAACATTTTTCTTGGTGGTTGATTAGGTTAAGGGACATTTTTCAGTGATGGATATTATCGTTTTTCTTCATGTCCTGTGACTGAGTCCATAATTTTGACCCTGTTGGCTGTGTGTTCTAATCACAGGGAATAACCACCCTAGATTTATATATTGGATATGACAGTGTTCTAAGATTATACAAAAATAAAAATAAAACAAGATGTGTTAGTTTGCTAGGGCTGCCATAACAGACTACATAAGCTAGGTGGCTTAAAGAATAGAACTTATTTTTTCCCGTACATTTCTAGAAGCTGGAGGTCTATGATCAGGTATCTGCATGGTTGGTTCTTCTGAGACATCTCTTGACTTGTACATGGCCATTCTCCTTCTGTCTTCATGGTCATCTGTGTCCCAATCTCCTTTTCTTATGAGCGCCCTTGTACTGGATTAGGGCCCATTCTAATGACGTCATTTGAACTTAATTTCCTCTTTAAAGACCTCATCTCCACACAATTCAAAGTATTAGTGTTAAGACTTCAACATATGAATTTCTGTGGACACAGTTAGGTGAACAACAGAAGAAAAAGCTGTCAGACATGTACAATGGAGTGGTTAAAAGAAGAAGAATTAAATCAGTAAGACCTGTCTTTCTCACAACCTGTGTTTTGTCCATTTATGGCAGTGATGTGCATATAAATGTTGGCCAGCCAGCTCTCCGAGAAAACAAGGCACTCTACCTATCACATTCGCAGATTTCCACGATATAATTACCCAAAATGTGGCCTCTTTCAGTCTGACAGTGTGATTTCCTTGGGTGTGGAGTTGAGAAGTGTGCACAGTCATATCTCAAGGAGGTAAATGCTGGCTCCAGGACCCCACTGATTTCAGCGATAAAGAATAGAAGAGTAAAGGGAAAGAAATGGAGACCCAATTTGAGTAAATTTAAAGCTGTTCTTAGAAGGCTTGGCTCGCAGTGGCTTGGAAACAGAGCAGGGGAATAGTGTTAACCAGAAAATGAGCCAAAGATGATACAGAGTGCTCAAAGATATGCCTCCATTACCCACCCCAAAACAGCTAGAAGTGTGTTCCACCAACCCTCCCCATGTGAATCTCCATCAAGTTGACACACCACCCTAATGGCTACAAACACATTCTTGATTGTCATGGTAGGAGAGATGCTGTTGGCATCTAGTGGGCAGAGACCAAGCATATTACTCAATATCCTGCAATGCCCAGGGTGACTCACCACAAAGAATCATGGGTCCCAAGTGTTTGTTAATGATGATGAAGTTGAGAAACACTGCTCAAAAGAGTGATATTGTCAGTGAAAGAGTGATCTAGAAATCAAACTACCTTTCTCTTGTCCTCCAAAATGCAAGCAAAATTATGTTGTTGGGTGGGTTTCCCTTGGTGAGAACACACGAGCACAAACTCCCCCATGCAGACTTGCAGCACAAATTCACTCTGAGGCAAAAGTATCTCATTTATCTCAAGCTAATTTAAAAAAGGTTCTGGGCTGGTTGTTCTCCCTGGTGGTCAGCAGAAGCAAACCACCTCTATCCTTTCTGGGAAAATCCACATTAACCTTGACCTCAAATAACATGTAAAGTTCCCAAAACTATACACACTTGTAAAAGACACAAGAAAACACTGCTATCAAGTGAACACCCACAGAAAGAAGAGAGACTTAAATCCCTAGAGACTTTGTTACAATTACTATATAGGGAATATAAAATAAGAATAGTTAATATGCTTAAAGAAAATAATGAGAAAAATGGTTAAAAATAAGATTATAGACAATGATTAAACAGATATGAAAAATAAATAGAACTTTAAAATTGAGAGCAGGAATAATTTTTAAAAAGTTGCAAACAATTAAACACAGCTGATGAAAGTTAGCAAGCTAAAAGATAGGTCTAGAACTTTCCTACATCAAAGCACAGAGAGATTAAGAAATGGAAAAGAGAGAGGAATAGAATGATATGGAAGAGGAGATGAGAAGGTCCAGTGCTTAATCAGGATCTTGTAAAGAGAAGAGAAAGCGGTGCAGAGGCAATATTTGAAGAGATAATGGTGAGGTTTTTCCCAGAACTCACCAAAAGTACCAACCCACAGATGAAGTTTAATGAATCTTGAGCAATACTGATAAATGAAAATCAATTGCGCGCATTGATCCATCCTAGTGAAATGAAGAACCCCTGGAACAGGACAGTTATAAAAGGTCTAGAGAGAAATAAGTTATCCTTTGGTCTTCAAAAGAGTAGCAGTTTGGCTGGCTACAGGCACCTCAACAGGAACAAGAGGAACCCATGGAGCGTGGAATGACACCATAACTACACTGAGAGAACGTCACTACCAAACTAGAATAATGTGCTAAGTAAAATACTTCCTAAGAAAACAGAGAGACCTTGCTAATAATAGACTTCCAACTGAAGGAAATTCTAAAAGATGGGCTTTAAGGCAGAAGGAATAGATCTAGATGGCCAGTTTGAGATGCAAGAAGGAGTAAAGGATGCAGGGAGTATAGGTAACTAAAGAAACATAGCCTAAGACTTTATTAACAATTCCCCTGGTCTAAGAAAAAAGACTAATGTAACACATAAGATAGCATGAATGTCTGGAGGAAGTGACAAGAAATAAAGTATTTGAAGGACTTATATTGCTTGAAAGGAGAGAAAAATAGGCACTTTGGTAAATCAAGTGTCCATGTTAAAATCTCTAGGCTAAACATTAAAATAATGGAAATGAGATGCTTCATCTCTAAACTAATAGAAAAAGCAAAGGACATATTACAAAAGTTTAAAAATGAGGAAAGTAAAGGGACCTGAGTGCAGGCAGGAGTAGCAGAATTTAGCTTTGAGGACATTAGAAAAGAGCCTTCAGAGAGTTGGGAGGTTAGAAATAAAAGGACAATTGCAGGGAGTATAATTGTTTTTGTGGCAGGCAGCGGGCAGATGCACGTGGTCCCACAGACAGGGCAGTGACAGCCGTGACTGGAGATTCTCTGCACATAGATGTGGGGCTTTAGGAGGCAGTGGTGCTACTAACATGAGCATTTGACATATAGCAGAAGTAAAAGATCAACAGCAGCTTCTGAAGTCACACAAAAGTATTCACATTTCATGTGGGTGAAGAGTTAGTGCAGGTACAGAATCACTGACGGTACATCAGCAGAGCCAGGTCTCCCTCCCTCCTTCCCTCCTCGTCTCTTTTTCTCTCCCTCCCCCATCCCTCTCTTTCCTCTCTCTCTCCCCATCTTCTCTCTCTCTGTCTCTCTCCCTCTCTCCTTTCTCTCCTTTTCTCCCCCCCCCCCTTTTTCCTGAGTGTTGAACCCAGGGACTCCTAACTTACATGCCCGGCCCTGTTTGCTGATTTATTTATATTTGGAGGCAGGGTCTTTTGTTGGGCCCCCTGGGCAACTTAGCAAGGCCTTACCTTAGCAGACCCTGTCTCAAAATAAAAAAGTAAAAAGAGCTGCGGAACATAGGTCTGGACAAAGGCCTTGAATTCAATCCTCAGTACTGTCTCCCAAAGTATACATTATGTATGTATCATGTATCATATATATGTATAATACATATGTATATGAGATAAAGATATGGCAAGCAGAATGAAAAAATAAAAAAGGAATCAGGTTACTGATGTGAATATTAAAGTAAAAATATTTCAAGGCAAGAACAGATAATACCTGAGGCAGTGAAATTATGAACGTAGTGAATAAACATTTATGAGTTGCTTTTCCACCAATATTATCCTGATTCCTCCTTGAAGAATTTGTCTTGGAGTCAAAATGATACCGTTTCAGCTTTGGGATTTACCCCAAAAGAATACAGTTACCTAAAAAGACAGTAGAAAAAGGATGAGAAACCAAGTTCTTGGTGCCATTATTAGGGGCTGCTGGATCAAGCCTCAGCTACAGCTCGTTTGCTAGTTACAAGAACCAGTACATTCCCTCTATTTTTAAACATGTTTAGAGTTGGCTTTTCTATAACTTGCAATGTAGGACTTTTTACTAACACAAAGGATATATAGTATCCAATTAAGATTAAATTGTCATAATCTTTGTTAACTAATAACATACCATTGAAATATATAGAACAAAATCTCCTGATGCACAGGAGAAAACAAATAGAAATAAAATTGTAAGACTTTAAAACTCCTCTTCAGGGACCAAGTAGGAAAGAAAAATGAGCATGAGGAAACCTGAGTAACTGAGTTCACAGGGTGGAGCTAACGGTTACATTAAAGTACACGGTACTCTTTCAAAAGTGCCAGTGGTACGTGTGCACATGTTCACAATTAAGCCACAGCAAAAACGTATTGTGTTCCCTAGAGAAGAAAACATACCGTGATCTTTGCCAGACAATCAGTCTAGGAGTTAATGACAAAAGTATAACACATACCCCCAAGGCCTCCAAACCAAACCCAAAACTTCCTCCATCATCCATTTGTTTGAACAAAAAAGGAAATAAAACTTATAAATCTAGATTGAATATCTAGAAAATAATTGCAATAAAAATATGACTTAAAAACCTTTGAGATATATCAAAAGTTGGACTCTAAGGGTATTTTCTGTTAAGCATTTCATTGAATTAAAAACAACAAGCCTCCAATTCAAGTAAGAAAAAGAGACTGTACTTTCAGCTCAATTGTGCTGTGAACCTAAAGCTGTCCTAAAAAATAGTGTTTTTCAAAAAGAATTAATAAATCTTAGGAAAGTAGGATAATAAGTAGAAACAGATAAATTAAAAATTACTAAGTTAGGAAATGACACAATTAGTCAATAAAGAAAGAAGGCAATATTTTTATATTTTGACCAATTTTGCAATCTGAACAACTGATTTGAAGACAGCAATATGCAATAGAACAATAATTGGTGAAATTCTACCATCTTGTCTAGTGAAACTCTGTATCAGATCTAATTTTTTTAATAATTATTTTTTATTCTCTTTAATGGTTTGAACAATCCTCCATTCTTATATCTGTTAATCTGAACAACTTAGTTGAAGATAACAATATGTAATATAACAATCACTGTTAATTTCCATCATTTTGTTTTGAAACCCTGTATCATTTTTAATGTTCTTGCTTTGTTTTGTTTATGTCTGTGATGTTGGTACTTTGCTATTGTTCTTTCTTTTACTACTCTCTTTTAAGAAATTTTAAAAACCGTGATTAGTGAATAAGCACAAGAGATCATTCTCAGGGAAGAGGGGGAGCCAGCTCAACGCATTTAACCCACTGGCTCTGTACTTTAGTGCAAGAGGAAGGAAGAAAGGCAAAGGATGCATTCGGGGAAAACAAGCAGAGATACTGATGTGAATGGGAGCGTCCCGAGGTCATATTTAGCTTAATTTCATGTCAATCAATGGAAACACAAGGATCAAGTAAAAGTTTTTGAAGGAACTATACAAGACGACCAGGAACTAACAGCCAACTGGGAAATCCAAATAGGTTGATGAGGGAGAGGGCTGAGATCGTTAAATCTTCACCTGTGAAGGTTCCAGACCCAGAGGATTCAATGGACAATTCATTCAAATCTTCAAAGAATAGGTAATTCCTATGCTTCTTTAATTTTTTTAGAGCATAGAGAAGTAAAACCAGCCTCTAACAGAACTTTCTCTAAAAAACCGCAAGCAACAAACCAACCAGTGTATGGACAGATAGACAGCAGGCCACTCTCGAGCAATACTTAAGTGAACATCTTCCATTGAAAGATAGTGTGTTGATGCATTTCTATTGTCCTACTTAAGGTAAACAGAATATTTAATATGGGATGTTAAAGGAATTTAGACCAACAGAAATTTTAGTAGAAGAGTAAAAATGGTTTAATGGTAATAAATTTTATTAATGTGTTATGCCATATATTCTTAGCAGATGCCCAAGTTTACTTAGTAAGTTTCAATACCTGCTCCTTTTTTTAAAAGTGTCCGTGGTAAAATAGAGATAAGCGGATATTTCCTAGATGTAATTTTATGGTTTGTATTTTATCACCTAGAACAATAGCCAATATCCTGCTTAGTGTTAGAACACAGAACACTATAATGGGTCTAGAGGTAAGACCCATTATAGTTAATAAAAGATAAGCATTACCACTGCAGTTTGATAGTAATCACCAAATTCCCATGCACAAGGTTTGAGCATTTATTACTTCCAACAACTGGCGATGAAAGTTCCTGTAACCCGCACTCTTGCTCACCCTATGTGTTATTATCCTATTATATCTGCCAGTTTAATATAGAAAAATACCATTTTATAGTGGTTTTATTATTTCTTTAAGCGTTTGTGAGCTGAATGTTTATATGTTTCAAGGCCATTTGTGTTTTTGTGAATAACCTATTAAGTACTTTGCCCATTTTTCTCTGTGTCTGATATCCCTTGTTTGACACTGTTTTATTTGTAAATCAGCAATGTTAGCACTTGTGTATCTTGAAAATACTTTTCTCAATTTATGGTTTGTCTTTAATCTTGTTGGTGCTGTCTTTCAACACGAAAAAACTTTTAAATGTGTCCATAAAATAAATTTGTCAGTCTTATGTGTTAATAGCTTCCTAGCATTGAAGTTTATGTTGAGAAGGACTCAATTCCAAAAGCATGAAACTATTCTCCCGTTTTACTCTAACAGTTTTATAGTTACAGTTACAATTTTGCACAGAATGTTTTGACACACCTGCAATTTATAATGTGGTAAGGACTGAGGCAGAGATGGAATCGGCTAGGAAGTTTTCCCATGTCGTTCATTAAGTAACCCATTCTTCTGCCATTGATTTCAGGCATCATCTTTCAATGCTGGTATCCTGTGCAGCCTCAGGCTTCCTTGTGTACATTGTAGTTTGTTTCATATGCTTGACTATGGCTTAGTCGGTACATATTTTACTTATTTATTATTTTTTGAGACAGGATCTCGCTATGAGGTTCAGTCTGGCCTTGATCTCACCTCAGACCTGCTGCCTCTGCCTCTGGAGTGCTGGGGCTACAGGCCCCAGCTGGAACACATTTTAGGTACAAGCATTATAGATTCTAATATTTGCCAGGGCAAGTGTCCATTATTACTCTTCTAACTTGGAACTTTTCATATTACTCTCAGAAATTAGGTCTTACAAATCAGCTTTAAAATTATTTTGTCAAGTCCCAAAGAGTTTTTTTTTGTTATCTACTGAGATTCCATTGACTTCTAGTCAATTAGGAAGACATATTTGTAACAATAAAACATTTCTCTACTTTAACAATCATCTTATGTCCCTCAAAGTATAATTTCATTTATGTGGATCCTACACATTCTTCTTTTACTTTATTCTTAAAAGTGTTCTATTTTGGGTACTACAGTGGTTATTCTATTACATTCCTTTAAATTGTAACTGTTTTAAACTGATTATTAATTATATATTATGACTCACTACATATCAACTTTTATTTGGCCACCTTAGTAAAATGTATTACTTTCTAAGAATTTTTGAGTTCATATGAAATTCACAGTTATATTTAAAAATAATTACTTTTCTTTCCACTTTCAAAATGTATGCATTTTATTTCTTTTTCTTTTTTAATAGTAATGGTTAGCAATTTTAGAACAGTGCTTTATAATTGCTGATTGCATTTATTGAGCATAAATTATATGCCAGGTACTGTAATAAACTGTACACAGATTAATTCATTTGATTCATAAAATATCCTAACAAAACTAAAATTATTATCCGTATTTCTTAGATAAGGAAAGAATAATTTCCAGTAATTTTCCAATTCTAGAATTTCCACTTGTCTTTTTTATTATAGTTGCCATCTCTTTTGAAATTCTCCACATTTTCACCCATTTTATTGATCTTTAATATCTTTGTCATGGTTACAGAATTTTAAATGTCTTCTAATTCCAACATCTACATTGTTTGAGGGGGGTGCTGTTTCTACTGACCACTCTCTTAACTGTCATTTCTTTATTCATCAAGTAATTGTTTATTGACAATTGTGACTATATTGATATAATGTATTAATACTGTGATTATAGTGATACAATATATGAAATGTGGATTCTTTCACATTTCTTTGAAGAATGCTGAGTATTCTTGCAGCCAGAAGTGAAATTACTGACAGGTTACTTTGAATTTATAGATATTTGGCTTTGTACTTTCTCAGGAGAGTGCTAATGAGGCATTTCCTTAGTGCTAGAATGAACCCCTGTTGGGACATAATTTTTATTCCTAAGGTAAGGTCTTTCTGAGCAGTCAGTGGGTGACCCAAGGTGTTTATCAAACCTCCTTAACTTGGTGACATTTGAACTCTCAATGCTATCTCCCATATGTTGAGCATTAGGTAAAATTCTGCTCAACTGCTTTGGTTTTCCACATAGCATTTTTCTTTTGGGTCTTTGGGGCTACCCTGAGTATGCATTGTACAGGGGTTAGCCAAGGACTTGAGGAAAATCTATGTACAGATTTTGGGCTTTTCTCTTCTGCAGTGCTCTCCTTTTCAGGATTTACCCCTCAATTTCAATCCAGTTAGCTGTCCTCCAATCTGTTTTCTTCCTTCATGATCTAATAGTCCTTAAGTTTTCAGCTTGAGTTCTTGTTGCCTTGAGCCAGATAGATTAAGGAGAAGCTAAAAGGGAAAAATCCATATAAATGGGGAAATCTGCTTGTTCTTGGTTATTCTCCAGTCTTTAAGCCTTTTAAAGGACTCTTTGGTCTAGATTTAGTACTTTTTTGGGAGGGAGAATTAGTCTGCATCTGCATGAGTAAGTGAGGTACTCTACTAGCACCAGAATAGCAGTTGTTACCTGAGACTCAATTGTAATGCTGTATTTTAAGTGAATATTGTTCAAAAGTTTGTGATCACAGCAAAATTTTTAATGTTAAATTATTGTACATATCACATATCTGAGATTACCCACTGCTTGGTAATAGGAATATGATATTTTATGCAAAACAATAGTATTTTGTAAAAGTAAATATTATAACAGAATGGTATTAGGTAGCATTTTGTAAATCTCTTTAGTTTTTGGCCAAATCCAAGATAGCTTAGCCCTGTTATCTGCTTCTACATTCAATCTACTAGAATATCATGTGTCATGTGGCCTTTGAAAATTGTACTATACATCTATTGTATTAGTCTTTTTTTGTTGCCAGGATGAAGTACTGAAACACACAACTTCAAAGAGGAAAGGGCTGTTCTGCTTCTCGGTTTCAGAGGTGTCAGTCCATGGCTTGCTGGCTTCAAGACAGGAACATTGTGGTGGAAGACCAAAAGGGAAGGAAGCTGTTTGCTTTATGTCAGCTGGGAAGAAGAACCCAGAGGAAAAGCAGCGAAGAGGGAGGAGTCTGGGGCCAGACAGAGTCCTCAAGGACCCGTCCACAGGACCTGCCCGGACACACCCAGAGATGTGCTTCACTAATCTCATAGGCGTCTCTTAACCCAGTCAAGTTGACAGTAATGACTAACTGTAACACTTAATTAAAAAGTGACCACAAAAAGACATAACATTATTGTGTTATTATAAAATTCTCAGGACTCCCAGTGGTTACAAAATGCATTTTGAGACAAGTGCTCAAAATCACTATCATTGATATTATTCACATGGGCTGTAAAAATGTAGATTAGTATTTATTGGACAACAACTTTGTGCTTAGTTTGTACTAGACACTTCAAAATTTTAGAACTTTCTCTCTCTCTCTCTCTCTCTCTTTCTTTCTTTCTTTCTTTCTTTCTTTCTTTCTTTGTCCTTTCTTTCTTTTGACATAAGTGCTCACTATATATTTCAGGGTAGCCTTGAATTCATTATATCACTACATAAGGCCTGATTGGTTCTGAACTCACAGTGATCATTCTGCCTTAGTTTTCCTAGTACTGGCAGATATGCTTCTACACTTAGCGAGAACAACCTTTCATGGTAGGAATTGTCACCTGCTGCTCACACCCTTCCCCCTCGTTAAAGGAGGTAAGCAGGCTGAAACAGAAAGACTCAGTCATTTCCCTAACATCATATACTACTAGATAATGGTAGTAGTTGGGTAGATTTTAATCCAAGTGTATCTAATTTCAGACTCAAATGCTTTCCATCATCTCTGTCTTCAGTGTTGTTTTCCCTTATTAAAATATTATATAAAAATGAATGAAACAGTGGCAATAGATTCACTCTCCTCCCCAAGTACTCTGTATAAACACAACATGTAATGAGGTTAATCTGTGCAGCCAAGAGCTGACCTGGCCTGAGTCCTTTCCTGCCTACCTTCCATGCGGGACACCCACAGTCCTTTCACGTTTCCCCATTAATTATGATAAACAGCTCAGATCATACTTTAGCATATGGCATCACACAGTTTGGCATAAGGATGATTATTCTGTAAAATAAATGAAAGGATCTCATCCTCTCATGAAGAATAGATAGCAATGGGAGATCAATTCCTTAAAAAGATTTTCTCTTTATTACCGTCAAGGGGTTAGAGCTAGGATAGTGTAGCACACAGTTAATAAAGGTGAAATACACGATACTTTGCAGATAACTACTACCCACTTTCTTTTTTCTGACAGTTATGGAGGGAAAGGAAAACTACAGATGTCTGATAAGACTCAGAGACATCCTTTTATTGTGTGTTTTACAGATAGGTAATGAGAGGAGCCTAGAAAAAGCCATATGTAAGAATGAGGAGCCTAAAGAAAAAAACCGAACCCTCCTGCGTGATATGGGTGGTTTCTGATGATTACACATCTGTGGACAATATCTGAGATTTACTTCTTGAGATTCTTTGCTGAGCTAAAGTTGATGTCTGGAGCTATATACAGCTTCTGTGCAAGGATCCCTCGGCAAATTAAATTCCACGGTTTTGTCTTCATTCATAATGCATGCTTTATACAGCTCTTCAAATAACCATTGGAATTTAAACTAGAAAGTGACAAAGTAGTCCTGGTTGTGAGTCTCAACAAACGTGGAACATTTTATTATTCTGAAGTCATCTCTGGTCACTTTCCCTTTAACATGAAACAAACTTTTCCCCACGGAAGCAGTTCTTTTTCACTTTATTATCAACAGAGAATGAAGATGCAGCAGTGCAATTTCTCAAAACACTTCTCGATATAACATCACCCATGTGAAAATGGGAAAATGCCACAATGAAAGTGAAAACAAAAGTGGAGAAAGGGAAACATAGACACAGGACTCATTTCACCTGCACTGGCCCAACCTTGAGAACACAGTGAAAACCCTGCCCGAGTGAGGGCAGACACAACAGTCAACACAGCACAGAGTCAACCCTTTAGTGCGGTTATTTGAAGGTCTAACCTTCAGGCTCCCATAACACAATTACAAATCTCTGAGTACTTCAGTGACCTTCACATCAGTACCGGGAGAGCTAAGACACCCCTTACGATGGAGGTCAGTAACTCAGAACTACGGCATTCAAGCTGCTCCAAATTGACCAACTTCTCAGCTGGTTTGGTTATCTGTGACTTATGACTATTCACTAAAGTTAGATAAAAATGTTCTCTTCTTTACTTGTGTGTAAATGATCAATGCCTTGTTTTAAAGTAAGATATAGATTACAAAGAAATAATAAAATAGGGCAAGAAAATAAACATCATGGATATGTAAACATAACAACGTGGAGAGAAAAAGAAAAACAGTTACCCATAATGTCTCTGTCTTAATACAACCATCTGTAGCTCTTTTTTCCTTCTGATCATTTCCCCATGTACGTATGTATGTATATACCTTCTTTTCTTAAAAAAGACCTTATTCATACTTTGATATAACTTGCGCCTTTAAAAAATGAGCACCATATCATAAACATTCTCACGGTTCTTATATAACCTTGACAATCTCCTTGGTGGCACAGCGCAACTGGTTACTTCCTTACTCCTATAAATGTAAGTTGTGTCTAAATTTTGCATATCCTTGTTTGTGTAGAATATCTTCATGCATACTGCTTTTTCTGTTTTCTTTTCCTCTCTCCTGTTTTCTTTCTCCCCAACCCTGTTCCTTCCCTCGCCGCCACAGGAACAATGTGCTTGTTTGGTTTAGCTTGTGTTCGCCCATCAGAGCATGTATTCTTGCTTTGTGGGAAAGCATTATCATTTTACATGAATGTCTTTTGGTTACAGTTCTTATTTTGCCGCTTTCCTCGCTCAGCATTAAAGTCTCACTCTTTCCTCAGCATTAAAGTCTACCTTGCTAAGTATACATTTTTGTTATTGCTTCTAACTACAGTGAGTGTCCCATGATCTGCCACATAAGCTACCTACGTTTTCAATGCTGGACCCCAGGTTGTCCCTAACTCCCCAGTACTCCTAATAATCCTACCATTTTGTATGCCCCCTTTTGGAACATACTTGTACATGTCTCTTTTGGGATCTATTTGAGAATTTCTTGGGGATTTTTTCCAGGTGTCATGGTAGAATCACAGTTTATATGTACTTATTTTGACTAAAGAATAGCCAGATTTTGTCATCAATGGTTGCAATTTTTTGCATTCTGACTAGTAGTACATGAAAATTTCTCAGCTTCCACATCCCTTCCAATTCTTGCAGTCAATTTTCTCTCTAATTTTTGCAAGATTCTTAGATAAAGTGATAGCTCATTATTGATGTAATTCTCACACTCTGATTAGGAATAAATCTGAGTGTCTTTTTCTTGCCTGTTAAAAAATTGTGGTGCCTCTTCTATAAATTGTCTCTTCATATCTTTCCTGCATTTTTCATTGGGGCTTTTTTATTTGATTTTCAGGACTTCCTTGATATTTGTTATTGGCCCTAAGTACTGCAAATAACTTCTATTTTTTGCTCTTTCTTTAATCTTTGTCCATGGTGAACATCATGGACCACAAATCCATGCCTTTAATGTAATTAAATTAATCCATGCTATACTTTATGATTTGTGCTGTCAGAGTTTCTTTTAGGAAATCATTACTTTCTCATAGATCATAAATATGCTATCATATTTAATGACTTTAAATTTTTATATTTTCATAATTATATTTTAATTCATTTGGACTTCACTTTTGAATATGGAGGGAGATTAGGTCAGAATCTCATTTTACTTTTCTCTAAGCATCCAGCAAGTTCTCCCAAGCCCACCCATTAAAATAATCTGTCCTGTCCATGTCAGTCTGTGGTATCCTTTTTATCTGTGTTGGGTTCTCACATATACATGGATCTATCTCTGTTCTGTTAGGCAATTTGCCTACTCTTACAATATCACATTTTACTTCTTTGTTCCTTTGGTTTTTAACAGGTTTCAATGAATTTTGCTTCTTTTTCACGGTTAATTTAGCTAATCCTGAGCTATTCACAGGTCAGATAATTATACTGAGTTCCTAAAAAAAATTCTAGAAGAAACTCAGATTGTTCTGAATTGTGGGGGGACAATAACATTTTCATTGTGTTAAGTCATCTGCCCAAGGGCATGAAAGTCATACCAGTTACATAATTTCTGATCTCTCTATTTTATTGGAGTTTAAAATTTTCCCCATAAATCTTGTTTATACTTTCTTAATTCCAAGGCACACTTTTTTATATTGTAAATACTACCTTATTGTTTATATTTTCTAGTATTTATTGTTCATGTTTTCCAATCTAGCAACCTTACTGAATTAATTTTCTTAGTAGCTATTTATTGGTTACTTTAAATAGAACACTTATATAAAAAATTAAAATGTAGATGCACACAGTTTCTCAAATTTTTATTTTTATTTATTTATTTATTTATTTTTTTAGTTTCTCAAATTTTTAAAGTCATACTTAAGATTCTAATTATGTTAGTGATTTTGGCTTATACATTTGATATTTCACTCTTCCTAAGCAGGTGATTTTATTACCTCTGTGTAATTACCAACTAGTTTTTGTGTCGCTCATACTATGTGAAACAATACTGCCGGGGGGGGGGTGTTCCCCTCTTGTTTCTCATATCAAAGGAAATGAGTCAAAATTTCTTCACTAACTATACCTTCTGGTATGTTTTGAATACATAACTTATAAAAGGCTGAAGAAGTGCCTTACCATTCTTAGTTTACAAAGAACTACTTTTAACTCCAAACTGGTGATGTTTTGATCACATAATTTTTAGGCATTAATTTTTATAATCATCTGATTTTTCTCCTTGAATGCATGAAGGTGATGAGTTATGTGGATAGCCTCAGTGAAGAAGAGCTGTCATTTTGTTAGATTTGGCTCAGTTATTACGCTATTTGCCCATCTACATTCAAAAGTGAAGTGGTAATGTACTTTCTTTTCCTTTAGCTTTCTTATCTGGCTTGGGAATCGAGAGTACACTAGCCTCATAAAATGATCTAGGCTGTTTTTCTGACTTCTGGAACAACTTATTTCAAAGAATAAATTGTGTTTGAAAGATGGGTATAACTCACTTGTAAAACCATAGGAGCCTTTTTGGGGGTTTGGGTGAGGAGGAAGATAAAGTATTTGAACACCTTTTCAGTTAAGCAACATTTATTTCATTAATGTCTTAAAGTACAGCTACAGGATCAAGAGACAAGAACACACCCTTCTGGGTCTCCTCAGCGACCTGCCTTAAACCAGGCTTTATCTCCTAACAGCCCAATCAGTGATGTTAGTCCTCAGTGGGTAAATCCACTGGTGAATACAGTGCCTCATCATCCCACCACCTTCCCAGCACTTGAGACTTGTGGGGGATATTTAAATATAAACCATAACACCAGTCTTTGCCAGTTCTCTCTGATCCTCAGAGGCAACCACTAGTGTGGTCCTATTACCATGTACAGTATAGTTTTGCCTTTTCTTTAACATCACATAAATGAAATCACGCAATATTTAGTCTTGCATCTGGCTTCTTTGGCTCAGCATATTTTTGAGAATAATCCATTTTATTGCATGGATTGGTAATTTACTTTCATCATTAGAAAATATTCCATTGTGTGATTAAAACCATGAGCTGTTGATTCATTCACCTGTTAAGGGATATTTTTCTCTTTTTTCCAGATCCATATTAATAAGTGTGCCAAGAACATTTTTGCATAAGTCTTTTGGTAGACATATGTTTTCATTTTTGTTGAGTAAATCCCGAGGAGCAAAATTACTAGGGCAGATGCATGCTGGATTTATGAGAAACTACCAATTTGTTCTCCAAAGTATCTATAACATTTTCCTTTCCTACCTCCAAAGTAGGAAAGTTCAAGTTGCTCCATGTTTTTGTCAACATTTGGTATTGTCAATCGCTTGAATTTCAGCCAAACCAGTGGGTGAGAAGTGATTTCTTATTGTAGTTTTAATTACCATTTTCCTCATTACTAGTGATGTTATCCATCTTTTTATGTGCTTATTAATCATTCATATATCTTTTTTGTAAAGTGTCTGTGGTCCTTGGCTCATATTTAAATTGGGCTATCATTTTAATACAGTCACGTGCCACATAATGATGTTTTAGTCACTGATAAATTGCATATATTTTTTAAAAATTTACTTTAAAAATAAAAGGAAAACATATTAACAAACAGACACCCATTTACAAAATAGCATAAGAACAATACAAGCAATACAGAGTTACAGACAAAGTGGTAGGAAATTATCAATGGTGGTTGTATTATGTATTGATATCTTCAAAGTGGTTTCTCAGGAAAACAAATAGAGACATGCAAGACTGATCAAATAATCGTTAACTGTTCCTTTCAGTAAAGTGATAGAAGTCAGTAGTACCACTATGTTAGCTATCCTGTATATACATACATGATTTCCCTTTCTTTCTTTTCTCTCTTTTCCCTCACCCCAGTTGCTCTTTACTCTTGAGCATGTTCTTTTCATTTCACAATATCTGTCATACTGATAAACCACATATATTAAGGTGGTCTGACAATATTACATCATTAGTGATGTGGTTGTATAGTCTATGATGTTCACACAACAACAAAGTTCCCTAATGATGCATTTCCCACAATATATCCCTGCTAAGCAGCACATCACTAGACTAGGCTAGTTGTAGGAATTATTTGTGCATCCTAGATTCAAGCCTACTGCCAGATAGATATATTAGGATTATTTTCTCTTACTCTGTGACTTGCTTTTTCTTTTCCTTGATGGTATTAATGAACAGAAGTTTTAAATTTTGGTGAAGTATAATTATCAGTGTTTTCCTGTGATGGTTAGTGGCTTTGGGTCCCTACTGACATATGTGGGAAGACCTTCCCCTGCATATTTTTAAAATTAATTTTTGTGTACAGTGAATTGTAGGGGTGTCAGGATCATTTGTTGGAAAGTCTTTCTTTTGTTCATTGAATTGCTTTACTGCTTTGTGAAATTCAATTAACCATAAAATTATGTACCTTTGTATTCACTGTTTTGTTCCATTGATCTATTTGCTTGCTTTTTTGCTTAAGCCACACAGCTTTGATTAAAGTAATTTTACAATTAGTTTTGAATTAATGCAAAATCTTTCAACCTTGTTTGGCTATTCTAGGTGCTATGCATATCTATATAAATTTTAGAGTTGGCTTGACAACTTACAAGCACACATACTGGCTAAGAGTTTGAATGTAACTGAACCACACCTGTATGTTTATTTAACAATTGGACCACAACTGCACACGTCTTAACAATTTTGAGTCTTCCAATCTATGAACAGGATATAGCTGTCTTGTTCATTTGTGTAGATGTCAAATTTCTCTTGAGTGTTTTATAGATTTTAGTATATACATCTTGCTCATATTCTTTATATTTATCATTAAATATTTCGTGATTTTGATGGTATTATAAGTGGTATTTAAAAAGTTTTATTTTATAAAACACGATTTTATTTTAAATTGTTCATTGTTGTTATGGAGATATTGAGTTTTAAGATCTTGACTATGTAATTTCTAAGTGTACTAAATTTAAAAAATAATATCAGTAGCCTTTTTGTGGCTTTCTATAGAGATAAACATGCTGCTTGGGCATAAAGACAGCTTTACCTATTTCTTTTTGATGCATATACCTATATACACATTATTTTTATCACATATTGTATTGGCCACTATATCAATACAATGCTAAATAGAAGCAGTGAGAGTAAGAAGTGTTTAGTATTCACTCTTAGTTTCATATTAACTGTAGGGTTTCCGTAGATGCATTTTATTAGGTTCAGTTTTCCTTTCATTCATAATTTGACAAAACTTTCCCTCATGAATGTGCATTTAATTTCCTTAAATGATTTCTCTAAATATACTAAAGTGACCACATGGTTTTCTTCTTTATTTGGTTTGATGCAGTGAATACATTGATTTTTTTTGAATACTTTATTAACCTTATATTCCTAGATATAAATGGAAATAAATAAAATAGAGAACCAATAGTGAAAATAAATCAATAAAACCAAATGCTAGTTAAGTGTTTGTTTACAAATCAATCAAAATTTAGGTCATTTGTAAGGCCTTTATTATCTTTTTAATATAATATTGGACTATCCTGAAAAACTATCTGTGTCTATAATAATGATTTACTAATATTTTGTTAAGGAATCCTTGTATCTATATTAGTGAGGGATTTTTATTTCTTATAACATATTTTCCTGGTTTTGATTTTAGTGTAATTTTGGCCTCAAACAAGGAGTTGGAAACTGTTCCTTACTTCTGTACACAAATCCTGTTTTTGGTATAAAATCGGTATTTTTAAAGTAAATTAAAACTGATCCGAAAAACCCCTGAGCTTGCAAAACCAGGTATGCCTGAACTTTGATTTGCAAACATTAGGAAAACTCAATTTATTTCTCGTATATGCATATATTAAAGAAAAAGAGGACATAGGTCTGACCAGTCATAGACAAGCAACAAATTTAAAATTATATAATTTGGGACTTTCCAATGGGTCGGACCAAATAAGGCAACTGTACCACTGTAACCAATAAAATAATTTTTATTGTGCTTCTGCATTTTCCTCATAAATACTTGCTTCTGACACTGTGTCATCAGAGCACTAAATCTCTTTTGATCTAGTGTTTCCAAATTCATGAATTCTTTTTTATTCAACAAAACTTTTCAAGATTTTATTATGCTTCAGATTTTTTCTTTCAGTGTTATTTTGTCCTTAAAAGTTAAATAAAATGTACCAGCAAAGGTATATACTTCTAGAATTTTCTTTGTGGAAAGATTTCTTAAAATTACAAATTCAATTTAAAAAGTTGATATTGAGTGGTGTATATTTTCTACATTTTCCCCTTGGGATAGTCTTGATAGTTTGGATTTTTCAAGGATTTGTCAATTTTATCTAAAGTTTTAAAATTACCCCTTATTGTTGTTTTAATATCTCTTTTTACTTGATAGATTTATTGATGTTTTCAGAGAATAAGCTTTTGGTTTCAAATGATGTACTTCCGTAATTTGTTTGTTTTCCTTTTTACTGATTTCTATTTGTATCTTTATTATTTCCTTCCTTCTGTTTACTTTGGGCTTCATTGGCTTTTCTTTTTCTAGATGCTTAAAAGGAAAGCTTAGATAACGAAGTTAGATTATTCAGCATTTTCCTCTAAACATCGCTTTAACTTCAATCCTAACAGTTAATGTTACATTTTAATTATCATTCAGTTTGAAATATTTTCTAGTTTGCCCTGCAATTATTTCTTTGTCCTATGGATAATTTAGAAAAGGACCATTTAATTTCAAAATGTTTGAGCATTTTAAAGATATCCTTTGTGTTGATTTCTAATATAAGTCTATAGTAGTCAGAGAACATAGTATGTATAATTTCATATTTAGCAGGACATGGTATGGTGACTGTTCTATATCTACCTAGGAATTTATATTTTGCAGTTGTTGCATGTATTTTGCTAGAGGTGCCCACTACTGTATTTGTTGGTAGTGCTATTCTCCATTTGTCTGATTTTGATCTCCTGGCCCATCATTTACTGAGGGTGGACTATTAAATAGTTAACTGCTCTTGTTTGCCTTCTTGCCCTACAGTTATTTTATTTTTTGGTGTGTTCTTATGCTCTGTGGTGTTTAGGTGCAGATGTATTTAGGGTTGCTACACCTTCCTAATGAATTCTTTTATTATTAAAAAAGCTTCCTCTTTGTTGTAATGTTTTTGTCTTTAATTAGTTTTTCAATAACTTGTAACGTATGGTTAAAGTTATGGTGTATCTTTTTCTGTCCATTTACTTTTAATCTACTAATGCTACTAGACTTTTTATGTTTAAAGTAAAACTTTTGTACAGAATAGATAGTTTGGTCTTGTCAAATTTTCAGTCCAGTAGAATTAGATCAAGAAAATCCACCCAGTGTAAAGAATGCTTTGTTGTAAAGTAGGCCAGAAACTACTAGAAAAGCTCCAATTGTTTTACACTGAGGAGATTTATTGATAACTATCCAGATGGCCTAAATTTACCAAACTATTTCTTAACATCTAGTGTTGCATTTTTTTGACAATCCTGACTCAATAATACGTTCTAGGAATTGAGAGAGAAAGTCCCTTAACTTTAACCTTCAGCTTTGTACCTTTTGGGGGTAAAACAACAAGCAAACAAAACAAAACAAAACAAATCAGTAGTTTCTTATTGTTTCAGTTTAAACCTCTGCCTGTTACTGAAGATGTGTTCTCTGGATAATTAAATACGTTGGTGATAATCAGGAAGGTAAAATGCTAAAGCAGAGAGACAAAATTTCATTATTTTCCAATAACCTGTAGTCTTTAGTCTGTGATGTTCCTAAGATCAATACGTTTATCTCTGTAAGGCCAGCATACATTTGTTTTGTTACAGATCCAGCATTGCCAAAGAAGGTATTGTTTTAAACAAATAAAGTCACCCGATATGCTTATTAAAATAAATGCTCCAAGGGACAAAAAGTGCTCCAAAAAGTACAAACTCCTCTTTCAACCAGCATGATTTCCAGAAGTTTTAAGGCATTTTGTAAAAAGAAAGACAATCAACCCAACAATTGTTTTTACCATTTCCGCATAAAATTTGAAGATCTAACTAGTCTTCACATAATCAATTTCCATTACATACTAATAACAGTTATTGGACTAAGTAAGTCTCCTATCTTAACAACTCAGCAGCTGTGTATAAACTATAATTTTCATTAAAAACAGTCATTTCAAAATACAAATCCTGAGATCATATTAACTGCTAACTCTTAGGCACAGATATATTTATTAGGCATATATTGTATGTCTTATCAGCCATCTAATATTACAATTAAGATTTATCACTGAATTTTATATCATATGTGGGAATTTAAAAATTCACCTCACAATTTAATTTCTAAGTTCTTAACCTAATGTGGAAATATGGTTTTTAAAACTTTACAATTACAGCATAGGGCTGGCTGACCTTTTCTGAGAGAGTTTTCTAAATGGTTAGAAGAATACTAATTTTTAATCAAGCTTCAAGAAACATGTTGGGTCATAAATTAAAGTGTTATTTATGAATCTCTCCTTGAATTGTGCTAAAGTTTTCTAAATATAACAGGTTCTTTGCCATGCTGTGTTTGGGATCTGAAGAGCAAGATTTTATTGTTGTTGTCTTCCAACTATGTATTTCCACACCTTTGACTTTCACTCACGCTGTTTTCTGAACTTGAACAATATAAAGGTCTTATTAATATACCACCTGCTGGAACAATGGCCCAGGTCCCTCTTGGTAACTCAAAAATCTGGATCATGAATCTTGATGGGGGAAGATGTCATTCTATAAACACGGACGATGTCCTTAAGCTGAGAGATCTGTCATTTTGGCCTTATTTGTCAGATACGGGCAGCGGAGCTGGTCTCCTGAGACACCAAGGCTCCAGGCTGAAGTCCTCTTCTGCAAAGACTTACACCCAAAGCTGCCTACAGACCCTTTCCTTCCTGGTTACATTGTCCAGAATTGGCCCGCAAAAGTGAAAGACAAAGAAGCATTACTGAAATGATACAAAGGGAAAATCCCAGCAATCAATACTGTTTGCAACCCTAATCTCTGCAATGGGTAAGGCCAAGATGTAGGGGTAGGAGATCAATTTAGATGTGTTTAGTTTAGGAGTGAATCACACTTCAATTCTACCGTGTGGAATTTCACCTCTTGCTATTAGATATGAATACAAATCAGAGGTCAGAGCTAAAAATTTGGGCTTAGAATAATTTTCTCATTTGTTCAACATAATGCCTGCCTCCCAAACATTTAAACATTTTGAGATAAAATGTGTGAAATGCTTAGCATAAATTTTTAAAGCTTGCCTTCTCTGAAAATGATTACACATAATACCAAATAACTGCAATCTATGGTTCTCTGGGAAAACAGGAGGAATCAAATTATTCATGAAGTCAGATTTAACATGGTTATCAATGGACTATAGGAGAGTCACTGACAGGTAAAAATGCTAGCCGTCAACACCAAGCAGATAATGTGACCTTAAGTTCCTTTATGCTCTGTACAGCTCCAGTAATTGAGCCTGTCTTCCAAACTCAAAATAGAAAGACTGAGAATATACAGTGCCCATAACCTAGTTACATTTAGGGAAATGAGACTTTTTGCCACCCTTTGCTCCTGTGAATGTGTAGAGGAATATTTATCAGGGAAAGGGGGCTAATGTGTATGGGGGATGTCTCCTGAAAAATTGAATTGCAAAGAAAAAGAATAACAGAAGGCAAATTAGTCATCTATATTTTGAAGAAAGATTGTATCTTATTTTTCTTTTCAGGGATAAATGTTGGATATAGCAGCTGGAATTTAGGCAAACATTCAGCACATTTTTTTTTTTTTGTCTCTTACTTTCATAGTCTTGACATTTTAGAGTGGGGAGGACACTGAGTCTGTGTTCCTGCAGACAGGGATTTCTCATAGAACTTTTCTGACAGTTACTCAGAGTCCGTTGGAACCTTCTGTGTGAATGACACTCCTCTCCCTCTGCGGGCAGTGTAGAAGTCTTCCTCACTTTGACTTGGGTCTCCATAGCATCCATTCTGCAGTGATGACCACATCCTTTTCTGGGACGGAGGATGACCCTTCGTCGCTGGGAGAAGGGTTCCAGAGCCATCACATGTCCCCTACTCCAGGCTAAAGAACTATTTCACCTCTTTAGCCCCAGAAAGCATAGTGAAGTCAGAAAAATGCTCTTACTCTTGTTTAGTATTTGTTCCTTTGGAAAATCAGATGCATGCAAGGAAATGTCTTCTCTCCCTGAAGAAAATACACATTATACCCATGGCCTTGAAAATGGGCAAGTACCTCAGGGCTGGCAAGACAGGAGGCCAAGAACCCTTGGGACTCCCAGAGGCCCTCAGGTCATCTCAGGGAACACCAGGGGCTGCAGAGCGGCATAGACCCCTAGAAATCAAAGAGGAGTAGTTGGCCGAAGAAGCCTCAGGACAGGAAGAACGGGGACATTTGTGTTTTCAGTTCTTGGTTCTTTTCAGTCCAGCAATGGATTTCAGGGTGTCTTGTTTGAAAAATGGAATGTGGACAACTTCTGGTTGATTAAAGGCAGTGCATATTTCCCGAGGATCTTTTTATGAAGCTGTATGCATTTGCGTGTCCCATTTTCCCAGAAAGTGCCAACTGGGCTAGTGTCACCCCCCGGCCTGGCAGGAGGACACTGACTGGCTTCCTCTGACCACCCTGAGCTGTGACATGGTCATCAGCATGACTAGAGCTGCCAGCTCTCATTACACAGCATCCTAAGCTCCAGAGTTACTGTAATGACACTGGAACCCCCAAAGGACAGGGAAGCAGGGCTTTTATTCCCATTCTATAGTCGAAGAGGCCAAGACTTTGAGGAAACCAAATGATTTGCTCAGGACCACAGGGCTGGGGGTGTCTGGACATGTCTTGCTGGATGCTCTAGGTCCCCACCCAGTGCTTTTTCTATCTACTGAGCCAACTCTTGCCTATTACTCCAATGAGCTGAGTGCTAATCTCTGCCACACCCCCTGGCTTTGCCAACCCTACTTGTTCCAAGCTGTGTCCTTACAGCACAGGTGAATTTGAAACTCCAGGTCCCAGAGGAACCAGAGGGCCAGAGAAGGAACAGCCTTGTGAAGAGAGGGGACCCATGAAAGGAGGTAATCTTGTTGGCTGTTTGCCTCATTCAGCTTTGGGGAGGACAAGTTGTCTTCCTTGAGCTTTTGTTCAGGGTCCAAGAATCCAAATTCCTGCCTGTGTGGTATGAACCCTGAGGCGGGTAGCCAGATAAAATCCAACAGAAACCAGATTTCTCAAGAAACCCCATCTTGCCTCTGGCCCCACCCAAGGCTGCTTGCCAGCTCCAGAGAGCCCCACGGGGGTGGGAGGAGCGCCGCAGGACCACATCAGGCTGGCGAGCAGCTGTGGGGAATCCGTGTCTGCTTGTAAGTGTCTGGTGGCAGGGCCTGCTCTGTTCTACCAACGTTTGCTCCATAATCGTGCACCTCTTTTCTATTTTTGACCTTGAAAATGAGGCAAAGCATCTCTCGGCTGCTCACCCGGAGCTTCAGTGTGGTGTTTGGTCACAGCGAGGAAGAAGGCAGCTGCTGAGGTACTGTGTGGAAAGCTGGCTGCACAGCTGGTCCCCTCTGTATGGGGAAGGAGGCCCAGTCCAGGAGAAGCCCATTAGGCTGCTGACCACCACTTCTTCCTGGGTCTCCAAACAGCTCCAGGCCACACACCCCAGGCCACCAAGTAGAGTGAGACTTGGGGTTAAAGAAGAAACCACAACTGGGGTTCCTTGGGGAGACTCTGAGGCTTGCCTTGGCCACACCCCACATGACAAAGGACACAGACACTGCAGTGGTCCCACCCACAGGGAAATGGGTCAAACTATCCTTCCTGCAGTGAGAGGCTCAGAGTTTGGGGCAAGAATTATTGACAAACTAACACTGAAAGAAAATGTAGCTGATTTTTTTTAAGCCTCATGGAATCCTTTAGGAAGATAACAGGTGCCATCATCCCCTTTGCAACGCTCTTAAAGTCATTCGGACTTTTGCTAGGGCCAAATGCCCAGTTAGTAGTAGTTTATTTGCATGAGCCCTCTGACAGGCATGGCTGGAGAACAGAAGTGTGTTATAGGGGGCACAGCACTGGTCCTGCTCACTGCCAGCATGGACCCTCAGCACGTCACACACTCCCTGACACGCGATGCCAGTACTCCTTCTGTTTCAGGCTTGCATCGTTGGGAGCTGAACACCAGCCATAGGACAGGTCTAGAGACTGGGATTCAACCTCAGGCTGTGTGAGGCAAAGCCAGATCTCTTCCAGGAGCCATGGAAGTCACTCTGCCCAGCATTCTTACAGCCCTGGTACAATGGGGAGAGTAACAGTGGGGTGGTCTTTCCTATGCTCGTGGGCTGAGTGTGCCACGCAGAGGTACAGAGACAGCTTTAAGTGGCACAGAGATGGGCAATGGCTATCAAGGGACTCACACAGTGACATCGTATTCCTTTTCCTGTCCTTTTTGCATCGCTCTTACTTCAGCCATACCCATGGTCCCAGCTGGTGCTAATCTTGGATGCTTTTCTAATGCCATCCTCAGACTGAGCATCTTCTGCAGACAACAGCTTCAAGCTGGTTGTTAGTTACATTATTTTGTGTTCACTATTCTTGTTTTTAGAGTGCTTTTTTTCTATTTACGTCCAGTGATACTTATTTTCCATTTATGAGTGACATGAAACTTTAAAATCAATGTATTGTTTTATGAAAGGCAATCCATTAAAAGAAAAAATATTAATTAAGTAAGAGGACAGGGGGTCCATAAAATTCACCAGAGTATGGAAAACACTTGTACAAGACCAATGGATGCAGACTTGAACTTGAACCCTAGCTTTGCCATTTCCTAATCATGTAGCCTGTGCAGGCCACTTAATTATTGTTAATTATATGAGATAAGAGGCGTGGGAGTTCTCCTTGAACTGCAAGATAATAGTCAGTGATTACTTACTGTTGCTGTAATTGAATCACTTTGTTAGAAAGGACCCCATCTCAGCCACGTTTGCAGTTTTCCTTGTTGCTATGGCCACTGTGGGTGAGCAGAAGGTCTGCAGAGAGCTGTCAGGGCCTAGATACTGAAGGACCACCTTGGTAGGAATTCCTGCCAGAGAGCCCAAATTCTATCCATTGCAGGCGGGGAGGTTGGCTATCTTCCCAGCTCAGGAATTGCAGTTACTGTCAGACAAATGGCTTCCTGATGGTCACAGGGATACCTGCTTGTCTGTCAGCTGGGCCAGGGAGGGGCTCTGACAGCAAAGGATCCCAAAACCCACTTTAAGGGGAGGATAGAGGATCTGCAGATCTGGAAGCCTGTCCTTCAATTACAGATGGGAGCTGAGGCCTGGAACCATGTGGCTAATGCCATGGAGCAAGCCCTCACACCTGCTTTGGGACTGGACATGCCTTCCCTGAGGTGCCAGGCATGTTGTCTGCTATAGAAACTATGCTGCTTCTTGCAAACTCATAGCGCTCCGTGTGGGCAGCCTGCATTAAGGCTTTGTCCTCATGGGGACAAAGCCCAGCAGCCTCACATCCTCTTGAGACAAACCTGTGGACTGTGCTAACCTCCTGAATCCCGGTAGCCTAGCTGTGGCATCTGTGGTGACTTCAGCTTCACAGTTGGGTGGATGTCCCCTACCCAGTCCTGCTTTCTTCATCCTCAGGTGACTGTAGCTGGGAGTGCTCCCTGAGTGCTTGCTTATCTTCTTATTTTCCTCTTAGAGTCCCTTTCAGCAAAACATGACCAAAACAAGAGGGACCAGACTTGCTTGTGGCCATCTATATGCTGGTGGCAGAGTGGGGACCCTGGGATGGCTCTTCTGACCATGTCTTATAGCGCTTGTCTTCTCCAGAGTCCCCATTATTAACGTGGGGTATGTTCAAAGTCTGGATGCTAGGGTGACATTTGATAGCTTGTGGCCAAAAGGAGGGAAATAAGAGTTCTGTTTCCACAAAATCATACTTCTGAAGAGCAATCTGTGCTTTTTTTTTTTTTTTTTTTTTTTTTTTTT
>PVLD010012897.1:0-58252 GCA_004027595.1 Dinomys branickii | reverse complement strand
TTTTCCAGCACCATTTATTAAACAGGCCTTCTTTTTTCCAGTGGGTTTGGTTGACCCCTTTGTCAAATATTAGGTAGCTGAGTGGGTTTTTTGTTGTGGTTGCATCTTCCAGTCTGTTCCATTGATCCTCAGGTCTGTTATTTAGCCAGTACTAGGTTGATTTTATTACAGTTGCTTTGTAGTATAATTTCAGGTCAGGATTGTGATCGCCATCTTCCCCGGATCTCCTCACACATTCTTAAAGAAGACTAAGGGGAAAGGAGAGGGACAGGGAGATTGTTCTAGAATCACAGGGTGCTGGGTTCAGATTTCTGGGCTACTGATTTCCTGGCTGTGCGGGCTTTAGACACTTACTGCAGCATTTGGATTTCCCTTTCTTTACCCAAGAAGGAAGCGTAGTACTGCCTACACGTGGAGCACGGAGCCATTGTAGGGAACGCGAGGAGAGGTGTGGGGTGCTGGGCAGGTAGCCGGTGCCAGACGCTTTATAGTGATGTCTCCCTGGCGATGTTGCTGCCAGTCCTAGGTGTGGCTCAAGTCTTTCTGTGTGCCAGACGCCGACCCAGCCTGGAGGAGACAGCGGGGGGACTCACTGGACCTCAGGAATGTGGACAAGGCCTTGCCCCTCGCTGACCCCGCTGAGAGCCAGGTGCAATGCACCCCTTGACAAGTGGCTGTGGGCCTCTGAGGGCCCTGTGTTGTGTCACCGCCCTCCACCCTCCGGCCTCCGGGAGGACCCTGGGTTGTGCGAATCACTCTCCCTTTCCCAAGCTGCCTCTTCTCGCTGACCCCTTCCCCACCTGCAGACCCAAGTGCTGACCGCTGCAGCCCTCCCACAGGTGTTCCTTTCCCTGTCCCTGTATTTCTCACAGGTCTGTGCAGGTCGAGCGGCACCAGAGCCGCCTGTGTGCGCCCAGGGACGCAGACGCCTTGTCTTCAGCTCTGCTGGAGCTGGCGCCTCAGCAGCCTCCTGCCCTGGCCAGGTGGGACGCTGCTGCCGGCCTCCTAATTAGCGAAGCCGCAGGCTTCTCTCAGTATTTCTTCTCGACCTCTGTGCATTTGGCAGCAGCCCCGCCCCTCCTCCTTGAAGCTGTCTCCTCTCCTGATTTCCGTGACACTGCACATCCCGCTCCCCTCCTCCATATCTGAAGTGCCTCTGCCCTCCCACCAACTCCTGCGCTCTCTCCCTGCCTTGACCGCAACTGTGTCCATGGTTCTGCCTGGTGTTTTTGAAACACGGTCCTTATGCGTATAGTCAGGATGTGAGTTAAGGTGAGGCGTCCTGGAGTAGGAAGGCCCTTAACCCGATGCACCCAGTGTCCTTAAAGGAGAGACCATCAGTGAAGATGGGACACCAGCTGGGTGAGTGGCCCTGCTTAGAACCCAGCGCTCAGGAGGCTGAGGCAGGAGGCTGAGGTCAGTCTGGGCTACATGGCAAGACCCTGCCTCAAACCCCACTGCCCTGAAAATAAAGAAAGGAAGAAAGAAAAAGAAAGAAAGAAAGAGAGAAAGAAAGAACAAGACACACACTGCGGGAAGAAGGCCATGGAAAGACAGCAGAGAGGGGATGGTGCTCTGGCCAGCCAAGGGCACCCCAAGCCCTAAGCCTGGAAGCAGGAGGGAAGGGTCCTCTAAAGCCTCAAGGAGCCAGGCGTGCCCAGGCTTTGGCATGGAGCTTGGAGCCCCCAAGTGCAAGAGCTGGGTTTCTGTTGTGTCACACCCCCTTTGTGGTACTTTGTTACCGCAGCTCTGAGACCCCTTAGTGCATCACTCTCCTTGGAAGTCTTTGGAGAAGTACAACTGAACTCACTTTTATAACAGTTGCACTTTGAAGTATTTTTTCATTTATTATTTAATTAAATGTTCATAACTGTGAGAAGCAGCCATTTTAATTTTATCTTACCTTAGAAACAAGGAAATTAGGTGTGAATGCCTAAACAGGTTACCAGTATCACAGTCTATGGGCTAAGATCCTAAAGTCCATACTTTTAACCTCTAGACAATTTTGTCTCCAGTTCAGACTGGCCACACATTAAAAAAATTTTTGTGGTACCAGTGACTGAACTCAGGGAGCATAGAGTTATAGTCCCAGCCTTTTAAAATTTTATCTTGAGGCAAAGTCTTGCTTAGCTGCCTAGGCTGGTTTCCAACTTACAATCCTCCTGCCTCAGCTTCCCGATTATCTGGGGTTAAAGGTGTGCACCGTGTCTGGCTTTAGACTGGCCACAAATTTATTATCCTGGCAGAGTCTCCAGTCCCCTTCGTGCTCATTTCCTAAGCTTGAAAGAGCAAGGCAAATGCCACCCCCCTCAGTGCCATCTTGTGAGAAGTGACTCCTCAAGATCCTTGCTCACTACACATCACTGTGATCTGACCATCTCTGACTGCCACATGCAGTGTGGCAGCACCTGGCATGCACCTGGCATTCAAGAAAGCGCCCCCTTTTTTGAGGAAATCCATACTACACAGGTCACGGGCACGGGCTTTGCAGTCAGGCTCCGGGGCTAACAGACCCAAGTCTAATTTGACTCCTCTGTAAAACAGGGACAGTAGCAATTCTTATACTGTAGAAATGTGAATATCGGGAAAATGGACATTTCACAGCAGTCACTCATACAGTTGAGCAGGCAATCGAACAAAGTAGTATCCTCTTCTGGGAGCCAAAATGTGCCCCTGGGGAGGGCCTCTCACCCCTCACCCCGGCCAGCATGCCCAGCACTGATTTAACAGCTGACCTGTGGCACCAGTCCGGTCCCTCTCTGCTCTAAGAAGGAACTGAGAGGAGTGTTGATCTTTCCTGTTTGGCAGCTGCAGGGGAAGCCCCAGAGAAAGCACTGGGTGGCCATGCAGGTCCTGAACCTAGCAACTCTTCAAATGCTTGAACCCCACTGTTTCCTGAGACGTCCATGTCCTCCTAGTGGACCCTCCTCTGTGCCTAAAGGAATTCATACCTCATTCCCGTCACTCACTGGATGAGTCCTGCCAACACACACAAGGCTGACGCAGTAGGAGCTCAAGAATTGCTAGCTCCCTGCCCCAGGAAGACACCGGTGTGATCCTCAAGTCCCGGACAGGGTGTCCTTTGGGGTTGTCCCCAGTAGGAGCAGCACTGCTGCTTTGTTACCCAGTCTGGATGAGAGGGGGTAGCCTGGCCGGGCCTGCTGCTTGAAAGGCCCCAGCTTGCATGTCACCATAAAATTGTAAAAAAACTTCCCTGTCTTATTACTTGCAAAAATGAGTTATAAGCTAAAACAAGCTGAGAGACACTTATAAAACCAAGAATATGACAGTATTGATAGATAAAGACGGAAGTTTTTTGAATTATCAAGGTAATAAACTTGGTTGGGGAGGAAATCATGACAAGATGATCTAAAAGCCTGGGCCACAGCAGACATTTCCCAGTTGGATCACAGCAGGGAACAGTGCCGCAGCCTCTGTCACCCTTGGCCTCTGCGGGGTGCTGCACTTCTGGGAATGCCTGGGGCAGGTGAGTGCGGAGACCTCTGACTGGGGACAGACCCACGGCGGACTCACCATGCAAGGCGGGAATTAAACTGAGGCCTCTGAAAAAGGAAGCTGGTGGGTTGCTGGCTCTGGAGGAGTTATCACATTTTGCTTTGCATAATTCTCTGTATCGCTGTCATCTTTTACTTTGAGTTTGTATTATGACATCATTTAAACTACCCAGGAAAAGCAGTCCTCTTGCTCTGTGTGTGTGTGTGTGCACGCGTGCATGCTCCTACCGCCCCCCTGCCCCGGGCCTCTGTGAGGATCTGGGGAGGCTGGCTGGCCTCACCCTGGTCCTGTCTTCCTCTCTTCCTCCTGGGTTCATTCCAGCTAGGTCTTCCTGGGTACAAGCTGCCCGGCTGGGTCCGGGCTTCAGCTGATAGTGCTGCCTGCTGCAGTAGGGCCCCAGGACTGAGGGGAGCGGGCAGCTCCGTCTGCTTCCCATATGGGGACATGGTCTGTCCCTGCCTGCGGGCCACTTCCCTCCTGCCTCACATTGTCCCCATGCTGTCTCCTGCTGGCCCCAACCCCCGCCTGCATCTTCCCTCTTCATTAGCCTCCTAGTGGCAGCCCCGGGCGAGACACAGGGGGCCGCGATGCTGTCATCTTCCCTAGGCCTACCGGCCAGCTCACCCTGGACGCGTCCCAGCCTGGAGTTGCAGCCTGAGTGCCACAGTGTGTCGAAGGACGGGCACCATGCTAGGCAGGGCCTCAGTCACATGGCGCCTCTGTGGCTCTGCCTTGACTCTCCAACCCTCCACACTTACAAATCTGAGCCGGTGGGAATGGGCTGGGGTCTCTCTGCAGTTCCTGAGGGCTGGAGGCTGCCACTCTGGGGCAAGTTCAGGGAGCACAGGGACAGGCAGGAACCCTCATCTCGGGTAGTAGAGCCTCCCTCGGCAAACTCAGGACAGATTGGTTCACAGGGGACAGTGTCTGGCAGAGATCAAAAGACACACCCACACTGGCTCAGCAGCTCCTGCACCCTGCCCAACCCCTCATTCCCACAGCCAGATCTCTGTTGCCTGAGAGGGTCTTTATCTCTACCCCCCAAGCTTTTCCTCTTCCAGAAGCTTCGCCCAGTGCCCTGGCTGACCAAGCCCCTGCTACCGCCTCTGACTCTGAGGTTGAGGGCAGAGCTTGCCGCCTGGCAAGGTCCGTGTGGAGCCCATGCTGTGGTCTGGGACCAGTTTGGGGATTCCTCAGAGGGTTCGAGAAGAGCAGAGGGGGTTGGCAGCTCCAGTAGGGACCCAAGAAAAGCCTCCTGGGCCTGCGCTGCACAGCACACACTCCAGGCGTCTGTTGGTCAGGGAGAGGATGAGGGGCATAAAGTTGGGATCTGGACTCTGTCCCGCTTGCTTGCTCACCAGCTGTCAGGCTGGACACAAACTGCTCTCTTTTAGCCTCAGTCTCCTCATCTGAGGAGTGGATGGCAATGACTCCAACTCGTAGTTCTGGAGAAGCTCTAGTGAGATAACATGGGTGTGTTAACACAAGCAAATACTGTGCAGTATTAACTTGCAATTAATACTGTGCAAACTCTAGGAGCTGGCAGGCACAGTAGGCCAGGCTGTGGGACTTGTTTCCCAAGTAGTGTTTCCCGTGTTACACCATAGTTTAGGGGCTTTAAATATTTAAGTGATTTAACCTTCACCGCAATCCTAGGAAAGAGTAGCTTGTCTTATTCTTGTTCCTATCTTAAAAACAGGAAAACTGAGATTAAATAACTTTCTCAAGATCACATAGGTCCCAGGTTCAATTTGCTTTTGTCTTCTTTTTCAGTACCAGGAATCAAATTAAGTTCAATTTCCAGTGCTGAAAAATGCCACACAGCTGGTACTCTGCAGAGTGGTGCTGCACCTCACCAGCCTGGCAGCGCGTTCCTCACCACTGCGCCATGTGCTGCGCACCTGCAGGGAACCCACCTGACACCCACATGACTGCGTGTTCGCGTCTGTGCCTGCGCGGCCCTGTGCAGAGGAGAGGCTGATTTGTGTAGACCCTCGCAGGCCCATGTGAAGCATGCATGGTGCAGTGACAGCAGTGCAGGAACCAGTCACTGGATGTTCTTCTCATGCCCAGGGCTGCGCTAACTGTGATGTGTGGCGCCATCAAGCTGCCCCTTGAGGAGTGCTGAGCTAGGTTAGTGTGGGCCTCCGCAGCCGCGCCTCCAGAGAGGAGCAGGCAAGGTTAGGCGATGCCCCAAGGCCTTCATGCACAGCTCTGAGCTGCACCGATGCATCTGTATGTTCTGTGTGGGGGTATATGCACGCTGGTATGTTTGCATATGTCTGTCTGCCTGTCTCTGTCCATCCACCCGTCACTTTTTCCATCCATCCATCCACCTCTGCTTATCGCTGGCAACTGGCGTCATTGCCCAGGGTGGAGTGTTTTGGGAACTGGGGGCAAGGTCAGAAAGGGAGCCGTGGCCCCTTCAGTTTCCTTGCAGTTTCCAGGATGTGTTCCCAAGTCCACAGTGACTCCAAGGATGAGCCCTGCCCAGGTGTGCAGGCAGAGAGGCCTCACCCCACTGGGTGGGTGTCTCCTCTCCTTGTCCTGACCGCCAGCCCAGGGTCACTGAGGGGATTACTGTACTGCGCAGAGGCAGGTAGAGCCCACCCTGCCTACACGTGCTGGTACTCACCCATCTGAATCTGGAGGAGCGCGCATCTTCAAGGGGTTTCTTCTGTTTCTCCCAGACCTTTTTTCTGGAGGGGTTGCTAGTTCAGGTTTTAGACAGATAGGGAGCCGAACAGCTGAGCCAACTTACTGCTTTAAGGAGAGTGAGACTGCTGGGTCAAAGAATAGAAAAGCTGGGGCACAGACTGGGGTGACTGAATTTCTTTTGGGTGGGGGTGGAACTACCTGGCTATAAGGGGTGAGTATTCCCTTCTCTCTTGGAGAAAAATGTTCCATGTTTATACTGTCTCGGGACAAATAGGCCTGTGACTGATGGATAGTTTACCATTTATGTAGCTGGTTTCATGTACTTTTGACAGCTCAATCAGGATTCCAACAGTTATAAAAAATGATTTTCCTCCAGGAAGTTACAGGAGGGGCAGGTGCCTGTGTCCCTGCCCTGTGTCCACTGGGCACCATGTCTCTAGGTGAGGAAGACATGGATGTGCATCTCGGGGAGGTAGTGGAGGGGGCCCGGTCCTCCAGGGTATCTTGGGGTGCTCAGGGCTCGAGGCTGCCTTGGCAGCGTGGTCAGTGAGCCTGGAAGGCTGCCTATGAAGCTCTACAGCTTCCTGTCCTTGCAGCTGGGGGAGGGGCAGGACACTAGAGATGCAGGAGAGCTGGGCAGATAAAGACCAGCCCTAAACCCCACGGAGGAATAGGCTGTGTCTCCCCATCCCCATCCTGCCCATGACAAGCTTCACTCTGTCGACCAACTACCATGGAGACAAGAAAAGTGGGGCCCTCCTGGCCCCCAAGTGGTGGCAGAAGAAATGACAGTAGCCCACGCAAGGAGCTGGGAGGAAGGAGGTAGCGTTTCACTCTGTGAGTAGGCGTCTTGGGCTTGGGATCACCTGCTTTAAGGGCATTCACCATGCAGAAGTCCAGTTTGTGCCGTGCATTAGTCAGAGGCTGAAGAGATGGTGACACTGAGAGACAGAGGTCGTGGCCACATGTGAAGGTCTTGCCTGCACTGAGGCAGGTGATAAGTCAGTCTGGGAGGCACTCAGAGCGGGCACTGCCCACTCGCCTGCCACAGACCTGCCGCCAGAGATTCTCCAAGCCTCTATGACTCCAGGAAGACCAGCGGCCCCTCCAGGTTAGTCCCAAGGAGAAGACTCCCGGGCCCAGGAGCCCCTCTGAAGGGCAGGCTCCATGTGTTTTTCTGTGTTACTCATAACCTGAGTTCAAATCCCTTCTCCTCCACTTTCTAGCTGTGAACTCCTCGGGGTTTCCCTTAGCTTTCCTGATCCTCAGTCTCCACACTGAAGAACAGCACTCATTATAAGGACCTCACCTGGCCTGCTGAGAGGCTCAGCGACTGAGGACTGGACCTGCGCCGCACGTGCTTGGCACGTTGCAGACACTCACTGATCACTGTCCCTCATCTTCCTCTGTCCTGATCTCCTCTCTGTTGTCACTGGCATAGGCTGGCATGGCTTCACGTCTGCTTACACTAGTGCATGAACAGGAAGCGCTAGAACATGTGCTGAGGGTGCGGCCCCGACACCACTAACACTTGCTGAGCTCCTCTCTGGCTGAAGTCCTGTCACCCCACGGCTGTCCCATTCACAGAGGGCTCACTTTCTGAAGCTGTCCCCATGGCATCTGGGTCGCCCCTGCTGGGACTCCAAGGGAGGTTGCTGCCCCAGCACTGCGGGTGAAGAAGTGACCACAAAGGGTCTGACTGGCAAGAGTGGGACTTCCCTTCAGACCCCACGCTGTGGCTCCCAGTCTTGCTCTTCTACCATGGTGTCCTTCTGTCTGCCCCACAGGGCTAAGCAGCCACTTCCGTGGGAGGTTGAGTCTCCTCCCCAGGGTGAGGGCTCCCGTGTGTTTGGACACCCTCGCCTTGAAGCATTCTGTGACTGGATGTTCCGGGAGCAGGTCTAGGCGGTCTGTGTAATTGTATTTCTGAATCTTATGCCCAAGAGAGGCGGCTAATGACCTTGGGGTGGTGTGTGGCCAAGTCCAGCTGTGGCTGGCTTACGGGCAGTGTGACTGTGTGGCCGTGTTCAGATGACGCTGGGTCTCTGTGGCTGTGAACAGCTCAGGTCAGTGTGGGTCGTATTGGTTTGTGGAGCCTTCTCACCTCCTCTTGAAGGAGGGAGAGAGGGGCTGGGAGGCAGGTGGGTGGCCGCTGGGTAATCGCTTCCCCGTGGTGCCCCCCAGGCTTGGGCTTGCTGGCTGCTCGACTGGGTGCTGGCTTGGGCTGGGGATGGAGCAGCCTGCTGCTCATGAGCACTGCACACTGAGGGCCTGCGGTGGACACGGGCGGAGGGCATCCTGTCGCTCATGTTACAAATCAATTCATTAACAGCCCTTGCGGTTGCCTCCGATCTTCAAGGATCGAGGGTTTGATGAAGAGGATTCATTTCAAGAAATAAACCTTTTAAATTAACCACGAGATGGGAGAAATTTCTTTATTTAAAAGATGCTCAGGCCCTGCTGGCTTTGTTTTCTCTCTCGTATTAGCACTGTTTGTAATACTCCCTCCTTCTCTCTGTGGAGATAGTCTCTGCACCCTTGGAGGCCGGACCCTCAGGCCGATCTGTCTACCCCATCGGTCTCCGTGGCCCATGGCCTTATTGGGGCCCATTCGGGTTCCTAGGGCCCAGACAGACTCCCAGGCAGGTGGCCATGGCCTGCCAAGCAAAGTCACTGCCAGCAAAATGAGCACAGCATGCGCTCTCTCCAGCTGGCCCCCGAGGTGAGCTATTTGGCCCAGCGTTAGGGAGGGGCCCGCCCAGGTCACCTGGGGCTGTCGTAGCAGAGGTGGCCTAGTGTCCACCTGGAAGCAAGCCTTTGGGCTTGGGGTCTGCAAGTTTCACATTGTCTTCCTGGATGTGTGCCAGTACACGCCAGCTGTACATTATCCCCCTGGCTGATAAGTAGGAAACTGAGGGGCTCTGGGGTTGTGCCTCTCAGAGTCCTGGCAGGAAGTGTACTGCTGGGCAGTGTGAGGAGCACTGGATCGAGTAAGTATTCAGGAAGGTATGGGCAGCAGCCGGGAAGAGCACCAGTAGCCAGACATGGTGGTGCACGCCTGCAGTCCCAGCACCTGGGAGGCTGAGGCAGGAGAAGCCCTGAGAGGCCATTCTGGGCTATATAGCGAGTCATACTGTGGCTGGCGACAGCAGGAAGCCATGACCGAGCCCGGCCTAAAAGGGGCAAAACGAAGAGAGAGCGGTTACCGCGACCAGGAGACAGCACCATGTGCAGAGGGGTAAGCGGGGCAGCTGACCCGCAGACGCCTGGGAAGGAAGTGCTCTCTGGGTCAGTCCCGGCCAATCCCAAGGGAGCTGGCCTGTGGCCGATCCTCCCAGGCCCCAAGCCAGCGCCTGGGTGGTGCCGAGAGGAGACTGTCAGCTCAGGGGGTGGGACCAGCGAAGGCTCTGCTGAGACTGAGAACTCCCTGCCCTGGAACCTGGTGCCTGACATCACGAGCTCTGCTGGGGGAAAGACCAGGCCAGAGGTGTCCCCCACGTGAGAACACCATCCTTCTCTGTGCCACCCTGGAGGAACCCAGTACTGGCATCCTCAGTGGCAGGCGTCACGGCCCCTGAGGATACAGGCGTTTGGAAGGGGACTGAATTACGGGATGGTGTGGCTGATTGCTGGGCCGAGGGTATGGCTGGAAGAGGCTCATGTGGGCCTGGCCTGCAGGGCTGTGTCTCTTCCTAACTTGTTTCCTAACTCTGCCTTCTGGCTTCCTGCTGTGAGCGGCTTTCCTCTGCTCAGAACCTGCCCGGTCTTCCTGCCTTGGAGCCAGCAAACTATGGCCTAAAATACATCTCTCCTCCTTTATTTGTCCCAGTGACAAGGAAAGATAGCAGCACTGTGCCTCCCGAGGAGCATGGACACACCAGAGCGGGAGCCTTCTGGACACCCACAGCTGCTGCCCAGCAGAGGAACCCAGAGGAAGGCTTCAGCAGAAGTCTGTCCTACATATCTGTAGACCTCAGAGCTAGCATAGGGCTGGGACAGAGCAGGTGCCCCCCACTTGGGGAAGTGTCCATTCAGGCTGCCGTAACAAAACACCTTAGGCTGGGCTATGCATTTATTTAGAGACAAGATCTATGTAGTTCAGGGTGATCTTGAACTTACTATGTAGCCCAGGCTGGTCTCTACCTTGAGGTGATCCTCCTGCCTCAGCCTCTCCGGTGCTGGGATCACAGGTGTGCAACACCACACCCAGCTGACTGGGTAAATTACAAGCAACAGAAACTTGTTGCTGGGTTTGTTCTGGATCTGGAAAGTCTAAGATCCAGGTGCCAGCAGATGGGTGTTCGGTGAGAGCGTGCTCTCTACTTCTACGATGACGCTTTGTCTCTGTCCTCACAAGTGAAAAGGACAAGAGTTCCTTTTGACCTCTTTCAGCAGAGCACCAAGCCCTCCCCAGATGGCCCCACTTCTTAATATTATCATGGGAAGTGTTAGGGTTGCGTGACTTTGGAGAGGGGCGCTGAGAGTCAGATCACAGTGCAGGGAGAGGAATGGCCCGGTGACGATGTCCCCAACCCTTTCCTGAGGGGCTCACTGCTGGCTTGAGGTAAGATGAGTGGGGTCCTGGGGAAACCTAGATTAGGGCTCCTTTCCTTGATGTTCCCCCAAAAGGGAAGCTAGGCCAGAAACACCTACAATGCAGATAGACATACAGAGGCCACACCAGCAAATAAAGATTCACAGGCACCCACAGACCTGCAGCCAGGGAGACCTGGCCATCCCCGTGGAGACAGTGTGACCCGGAGAGGAGGAGCACCCTGAGCCTGGGAAAGGCCAGGGAATTTGAGGTTCTGCAGCCTGGGAGAAAGAGGGAATAGGAACGGACAGGGCATTGGGGTAGGAGGTAGAGCAAGACCAGGCCAGTGAAGCCCCACTTCCAGGTTCCACCCTAACTGGATTTGACCTAGAGGCATTTTTCCAAAGCTGGACCACATCTGTTGTCATTTAGAGTAGGAGTCAGCAGAGGAGGCCTTAACATACCCTCTGTGTGGCCTCCTAAGCTCAACCAAGGGTTCTGAACTCTGGTGGGTGTTCTGGCTCAGACATGGCTTCCCCCACCAGAAGTTACAAACTGACGAGACTCCCCATCTTCCAAGGTCCCCCAACCTGGTCCTCTGCAGACAGGGAGAAGAGGGAGGGGAAGAGAAGGTCTTCCCGGCTTGGGCCCAGACCTGCCCAGGTGTGTGTGCGGAACCCGTTCACCATCTCATTAATGTGGAATTGTTTTTAGGTTAATAATCTGGCGTTAATTTTCCCCTAAAATATTGTCTTTGACCGTTAAATGCTCACACTGTTATAAAAAGAACGTAATAAATGATCTTGAAGCAAATTCTCCTGCCAAATGTCATAATTTATTTGCATAATTAGCTCTTAATTTTAATTCAATATGCAAATCCACACTTCCTTTCCATTGCAGCCGCCTGTTTCTCAGCCAGGCAGCCATGAATTCACTCTGCTGCTCCCCTGAGGTTGTGGGGGGGTGGGGAGGCAAGTACATTCAGGGGCTGGAGCCTGGGTGAGGGGCTTGGACCCTCGGATTCAGGTGGACAGGCTCCACCCAACTCCAGAGATGCAGGTTCCCACAGAGGGACCTATGCAGGGTCTCGTGGTGGGGGTCACAGTGGAGACCCCAAGGTGAAGGCAGCACTGAGCACCCGCCAAGGCACAGTATCAGGCCACTCATGAGCACGTGGACCACTTCCATGAAGTCACATGGCCTCATGGACAGACATACAGACTGGTGTTCAGAGATCTGGGCATCCCCAGAGAGCTACAGCGCAGCAGGCAGACACAGAGGCACAGGCAAAAAGCGGAGGTACGTGGGCAGCTACAGGCCTGAGCCAGGCACACCCGGAGCTCCCGTAGGTGGGCACGGGCCAGGACACAGCAGTGCAGTCCCCGCCTGTGGGACACACAGAGTCCTGAGACATGCGTTCAGGTAACACGTCACAGTGTCCCAGGTAGAAGCTTGACCACACACATACACACATACATACACACCTGTGTGGGACTCAGCCTGCAAGCTCTCACACAGCACTTGAGGGCTCTGTGGGCTGATGGAAAAAGCATCAACTCAGAGCCAAGAAACCAGCTTGTAGGGCCAGCTCTGCTCCTCGCTTGCTGTGGGCCTGTGAGAAACCAGGTCATGGCTTAAAGAGAGTGAGGCCTGATTAGCGAGCAACTCACATGCCACACTGGTCGCCTATTTAAAGTGGGTATATCAGTGACTTTTAGTACATTCATAGAGTTGTGCAGCCATCACCACAAGAAAGTTTTGAACATTTTGCCTCCAAGCCCTCAGACTCATCAACAGTTGCTCCTATTTCCCACCACCTTCACCCCTACTCCAGCTCTGAACAACCACTAGCTGGTTTTCTGTCCGTTTATTGTGGACATTGCGTACATAGGGAACCACATACCGTGCATCACTGTGACTAGCTTTCCTCACTGCACACACTGTCTTCTTCTGTGGTGCCAGGGTTGAGCCCAGGGCCCTGCACGCACCGCAGAAGCATCCACTGAGCTGTCCTCCAATCCTCCAACATTCGTCCCGCAGCGAATCAGTGCTTCACTGCTCTGCATGGTTGAGCTGCGCTCCCCTGGACGGGCAAGAGCGGCTTTGCTATGCATTTGTCAGTTGGTGAACGTTGGGGTTTTTGTTCGTTTGTTTTTGCAAGGCTGGAGGTGGGACTCAGGGCCTCCTGCACGAAAAGTAGGTGCTCTCCGCTAATCTATACCCCTTGCCCCTTTTCTACTTTTTGACTCCCCACTGATACTGCTATACACATCTTGTTTCCTTTTTCCCAGACAGAGCCCCTGTTTGTGATCCAGGCTGGCCTCAAATTTGAGATCCCCCAGCTGCAGACTCCTGGGTGCTAGAATTATGAACATTTTCTGCCAAACCTGGGTATGATACACATCATTTTTGTACAGTTTTTTGTTTGTTTGTTTGTTTGTTTTTTGAGACAGGGTCTCACTATGTAGTTCAGGCTGGCTTCAACTTGCTACGTAGCCCAGGCTGGCCTTGAACTCACAGTGATCCTCTTGCCTCCGCCTCCCGAGTGCTGGGATTACAGGCGTGCGCCACCGTTCTTGGCTGTACAGGCTTTCATGTGGACATGTTTTCATTGCTACTGATCTCATCCCTGGACCCGGAACTCCACCCTCTCTACAGAATCTGGCTTTGCTAGCTATAGAATATGAGCGTTCCTTCCATGGGTCCTCACAGGCTCTCCCAGCTGCATTTGTTTATAACGGACATGGCCTTTGCCAGTGGGGGCTGTGACTCTTCTCGCACAGCTAAACACATGCCCACATGTGTACGTGTGTGGGCCACGCACGCAGTTGCTAGCAGAGCCACCTGGATACGCAAGTGACCTGACCCCTCAGGGGCCTGGGGACAGGGAACTGAAGAGGAAGATGGAGAGGAATAGGAAAGGGGACGGTGCTGTCCTGGCACAGGGTGAAGCCCCAGCAAGTGTGGCCATGGGAGTCAGGGATGGGATGGAGAGAAGGGAGATGCTAGAGAGGGCGGGCCCTCTAGGGTGGGGCTCTGTGGTCAGGATATGGGGTCCCGTTCCGCATCCAAATCTGCCCTACCCTTGCATAACCAGGGCAACTTTGTTCTCTGCCCCGGCCAGGGAGCATGACCCCTCCCCACTCTGCGCTGGCCCCCACACACAAGGAGACAAAGGATCCTTTTCCAGGATAATTAAACCTCAAAGCCAGCAGCTCCTCCCAGTAAACTGATCGGATCTGCCCTGGCAGAGCCCGGGGTGTGGGAGGGCAGGGAAAGGAGAGAAGGGGAAAGGTGCAGATGACCAGGGCAGCAGAAAGTCAGCTCAGAGACCCCTCAGGCCACGCTGACTCCAGGCCGGGTATGGCCTATCACACCAGTTTGATCCATTTCCCCTTCTTAGGAGAAAGGGTTGTGAAGCTGGAGGCCTACATTAGCAAGCCTCTCCAACGTACTGTCTTCCCACAAGGGTGACACGGGTGAGGGTGTGGATGCCAGAGAAACTGGGGATGTTGGTGTGTGAGTTCTGTGTGCACCCGTCCCTGCCCCCCAGCCCCTGCGGAAGACTCACTGTGCGGCCTCAGCTGAGTTTCTAACCTGGAGTGATCGCTTTCCTGATTTGCCACTTTAGTACTCTTGTTAATGAATTTTTAATCTTCTTAATGACATTAAACACGGAAAGTAATTAAGGAAAACAAGTTTGAAACTGCTGACTTCAACCCTTTATTCACAACTATTTAATGTAGAATTAATTTGATTTTGCCCATTATTCAAATGAACACGCTACCTTTCCCTTGGCCCCTTGCGCTCCCCCAAGTGCTCAGAGACCCCCTGCTGTGATGCCCCTGTGAGCACTGACCTGCATGGGCCGGTGAGGGCTCTGTGTGCCTGTCTGTGCCAGGGCCTGTGTGTGAGCCTGAGCCAGCCTATGAGTGTGTGGGGGACACAGTGGCCACTGTAGGTTGGTGGAAGTGGAGAGCATCAAAGGAGACCAAGGTAGATGGAGGGCTCTGAAGAGCCTGGCCACCACCAGAGGGTGCAGACCCCCTCCCGGTCCCCTTCCAACCCAGGTGTCCAGCCACAGATGTGGTCAGCAGCCAGCAGGTACTCTGCCCGTGCGCCCAGGTGCTGAGTATCACATACCTTGTTACTCAGATGTTACTCAGGTGTTCCTCACACCTTGTTACTCAGATTTGTGCATGTTTGTCACTAGAACACATGAATCTGCAGAGCCCTAAAGACTCTGGCTTCCGGAGGCTCAGAGCTGGGGTGGCATCATGTTGGCAGGTCTAGGACATCTAATTTGATCTATTTTAGACCAAGAGGAAGAAACTCCTCAAACCCTGGGCCTCTGCCCTCATCTGGCTGAGGCTGTGGCTGTGGTGAGCCAGGCTTGACTGTTAGAACCCGGTCCCTGTCCTGAGAGGAGAAGCCAGGTCCTGGGCCGGAGTGGGCCTCTCCTTGAGCCTGGGGGTTGCGCTGCAGCCTTCAGAAGGGCTCCTTCATCCACCTGGAGCCCGGGGTGACAGGGACGGTGGGGAGTGGGTACCTCTTTCCCAACCCAGTGTCCTCCCCATTGGGTGGGGACACAGGCAAACAGCTATAGGAGGCCCCAGCCCCTGGCCACCCTGGTCGAGGCCCTCAAGAGAGTGTGCTTGTGTTTGCCATGCCACCGTGACAGGAGGTGCAGGGGCATGGGAAGGTTCAGCTCCCGCCCAGGCCTCTGAACTCAAGTCCTGACTCCAGCCCTCTGGTTCCCGCCTGCACCTTACTGCAGAGGGCAGATGGCTCTTCCTCTGCTACATGAAGTCAAGGGGCGGCGGAGGCAGGCCTGGCGCAGCACCTGGCATGTGTGCTGCTGGCCTTCCTGCCAACCCTGCCCCATCACTCCCCAGGTCCCATGAAGGAAAGAGGGCACCAAGAATGTGCCCGAGAGTAAACTCAAGGGCTTCTGGGGCTGGGGCCCAGAGAGGGTTTCAGCCGGCCTGAGGGTGGTGAGGGTTTGGCGGTAGAGAGCAGCCTCCCCAACCCAGACAGCCCCGGCTGGCTCCATCTTGGCCTCCCTGAATTACATCCCCAGGCCCTCCTTCCCCTTCCCCTTGCCTCTTCTCTCCAAACGGGCCTCACCAACCCCTTCCTTCCTCTCAGCCTGACCCCCACCCGCTGGCCGCACTCAGCCGTGACTGGCCTGAGCTGATGCCAGCGTCCCCCTCACCCCTTCCTCCCATCCCAGGGACTTTACTGGCTGAGGCGCCGCCCCCGGCGTGCTCCTTCTCCCTCGCCCCGCGCCTCTTTCCCTCGTCCCCTCATCCCTTCCTTGCTCTTTCTTCCCCACCAAGGCCTGCCAGCTCTTCCCTCTGAGTCTGTCTCTGCCTCTCTGTCTTTGAACTTCCTTGAAATATCAGGGTTTGAGTCTACCTTGCTGTCGGGGTGCTCTGTGGGGAAGGAAAAGCAGCTGAGCCCGCCGGGGAAGCGGGAGGAATGGCAGGGAGCCAGGAGGCCAGAGCTCTGCCCACTTCCTCTCCTTGTAGACATCCCCGGATGGCCAGGAGGGCTCCACCAAGGAGGACTCCGCCAGAATAGCACAGCTACACCACTCTCCACCCCACACTCCACTCAGCTCGTACTCATAACGTCCTCCAACAAGGGCCATGCTGTCTCACACACACACACACACACACACACACACGCACGCACACACACACGCATCACTTACAGCTGCACACAGCACAGACACATGGTGCAGATGCACACACACAAATACACACAGCTCCCCACAGACGTATGCAAGCACGCGCGCATACACACAGATACACACACACATACACACACACAAGCAGAGATCCCACAGGCGCCCAAAAGCACAGGGCAATGATTAATGTCCCCTCAGAAAAAGAAATTATATCGAATAAATTAAACTACTGTGGCAGCAAATTGAAAAATAAGGATGTAAATGAGGTTTGAATACTTAATATAGAAGACAAGGGGGAACGGGAAGGGATCACTGGGTCCCTGAGAGGGGAAAGGATGGTCCCCTACCCCTGTCTCACCGGCTCCTATTCAGAGACCTCAGAGTGGAGCAGGCACACAGCGGCTCCAGGCAGCGCGGGCACCTCCTGCCAGAGCCACTCCAGAGAGAGGCCGAGCCTCTGGCCTGAGCACCCAGCAGCCCTCCCATGGCCAGCCCCAAGGGCCACACTGTCCTTCCGCAGGCCTGGCTCACAGGGGCCCTTCCCGCACCTGTGCTGCCAGTGCCTGCCCAGAGGCCCCGCGAGCTCTTGCTCAGCCCCAGGCCGCAGGCTCTGAGAACTCCTCTACCTCTGCGCTCCCCATGTATCTTAAACCAGACACCCCAACACAAGGCACTCCACAGGTGCCCCACCCACGCCCCCTTTATACCCGGCGTGGCCTGTCCACACATGTCAGCAGGTGCACACACAGATGTTTTCACATACACAAATGCCAATTGTCCCTTGGTCCATCCTGGTGTGGTCCCATAGACACAGGGACAGGGCCAGGAGAGGCTTCTCTTCCTCCTCCAGGCTCGGGCATCGCAGTGCACACATGCACACATGTGGGCGGGGTCCATGGGGCCACCTCCACACAGCCCTGGGCACCTCCCTCTGCCCGCTGCCTGCACCCTGTCTGGACACCCCTGCCGCCCCACCTCCCCTCCCCATGGACCCTGGGTGCAGCCCCCACCCCAGCAGCCCACACCCACCCTCCTCCTCCGCGACACCCGCTGTCGTCTCTGTTCATATATATTTAGTATTTATTTACAAGGCTGAGTTTTTTCCCTGGGCAGGAAGCCAGCCGTGCACAGAAATCCTTAAGATGCTATAAAGCTGGTGAGGTATAAAATGGAAAGTGGTTAGTGCGCTGTTCGGAGATATCTCACCGGCGGCCCGGCCCGCACCCAGCCACCCGCTGTAAATCTGCCGGAGTTTAGCGCGCTTGTTTGTGTGTGGCGGGAGGAGGGAAGGCTGAGGCGGGAGGGGCCGCACCTCGACCCTGCTGCTGCACAGGCTGCAGGCCCAGCAGCTCCACTGCCTCCAAGGGCCACTGGCCCAGGAGATGCCTATTTTGGGAAGCAGGCTCTGGGATGCGCCTCTTCTGAGCTTCCTGCACCTCCAGGGTGGCCTAAAACTCCTGGGCTGACTGCACAGAGCCCACCCACCCCCGGAGGCGGCCCTCCTGCCCAGAAGCCCTCTACAGACCTCTGCCCCACCAGCCACCCTCACGGCTGGCCTTTTCCCCTAGCCTCAGTTTCCCTTCGCAGATGGGATCCTGGGCCCCTGCTGTAGGCCTGAAGGAGGTGCTCTGAGCCGCGCTCAGTGGCACTGGGCACCCACCCTGGCGCCCGTGCCTTACTCGCCCTGTTACTGTTCCCGGCTCACTTAGGCATCCAGTGGCCCCAGCCTCTGCCCCTGTGCCTCCCCTCTGAAGCTCTGCCCTGGTGCTGGACTCAGCCTCGCGGATGGGCACCAGGTAACAGGAGCGCAGTGTGGGTGGGGCATGGAGGGCACCACCTGAGAGGTACAGGCGCCGCTGTGGGCTGACTGGTCGGCAGCTGCTGTGGTCCTGGAGGCCCCATGGCTTGGACCACGGGAATATGCGGCCCAGCCTGTGAGAACCTACTGGCCTGTGAACCCCGAGGGAAGCCCCCTCCTATGCCCCACCCTGAGGCTGGGGCGGTCGCTCAGGAGCATCAGCAAGTGCCCTGGATGATGATGATCTCAGAAGGCTGAACTCTGCCATGCTCCCCCTCCTGCTCCGTGGGGATGACACCCCTGCCACACAGCCAGCTCATGTGGGTCCCAGCTCCCAGACGCATGAGGGTGGCCAGAAGTAATGACAGGGAGCTTTAAGGTGTCACGTCAGGAGTGGGGTGCTTCCAAGGGCCAAGCGTGTGTCACAGAGCCCCATCCTAGCCAGGCTCGGTGGGCAGGCTCAGCCACTGACAGCTGCTGAGCATCCTGGGCCAAGGCCCCAGGGACGCAGATGGACCTGGCTGAGTCCCGGCTCCAAGAAGCCACAGTCCAGGACCACTGCAAGGCGATCATACAAGCAGGAACTGCACAGGGAAGAGCCAGGAAGGCCAAGGCAAGGGCAGAAAGGTCCCTAGCCAGAGAGGCCGCTGGTGGAGGCGCGGGTGGAGGTGGCAGTGGGCAGCAGGTACAGGGCATGCTCAGAAGAGGGCTTCTCGGGTCTGGCCGAGCACAGTGTGGACAGCAAAGGTGCGGTGGGGGACCGGAAGGACAGTGTCTAGGCAGAGCGCAGGCAGGCACACGGGGAGGAGTAGAGGGGGTGGGGCCTGGGGCTACCACTGCAAGTCCAACTTTGCTGACAAATGTGAACCTGAAGAAGTGACAGAAGGCCTGGAGCGAGCACCAGGCAGGGGCCAGATCACAGAGGGCCATGACTATCAGAATAAGGGGTTTGTACTTTTCGTAGGAGGCAGTGGGGGCCACTGAGAGTTGTGGGCAGTGGAGCGACATAATCAGAGCTGTGCTTTAGAAAATTAACCCGGCAGCAGTGTGCGGAGTCAGTGGAGACAGGAGCATGTAAAGACGGGAAGGTGCCTCACCTCAGGATGTATGTGCTGGGCCTGGACTGTGAACCCCAAGGGCAGACGGCTGGCTTGACGCAGCCCGGGAGAGCCACAGTGTGCTAGTGAGGTCAGGTGGGTGCAGAGACATCAGGAAGTGTCTCAAAAGTTGTTCTGTGATTCAAGGTGGGAATGAGGGGGAAGAGGTAGAGGTGCAGGACAAGGCTGCTTACAACACAGCAGGGGCTGAATCTGAGGGTTGACTTTCCCGGAGGCCCCTTGCGGTCGACCGAGGGCTGTGTGCTCGATCGGAAGGCTGGGTCTGGGCTGGGAGCTGGAGGAGGGATGGACAGTGGGACAGGACAGGGTGCTGCAACTGCCAAGCCAGGAGTGCTCCTGGGTGCAGGGCCTTGGCGCATGTGACCTTCCCTGCTCAGCCAGAGCCCCAGTCTGGCCAGGGCCCCTCCGTCCTTTGGGACAGGTGGCTGCCAGTTTGGCTGGGGAGGAGGTAGGAGTCAGTGATGGATGCAGGGCCCAGCACACCTTGGGACTTGTTGGAGTCGAATCCCGTGAGGGGCGATAAATACTGCGTGTTCTGCTCTCTGACGCAGGCTGCGTCAGCTCCGGTCGCCCCCTAACATGCTGGTTTGTCCTTGTTATCCCATCACCTGTGCTGAGATGGCCAGGGGCCCCACCCCCAAACCCTGAGGGCCGAGAAGCGGCTGGGACCAGGGAGTAGCAGGGTGAGACTCACAGTGTTTCCCAGGCAGGCCGATCCAAGCACAGGAGGTGGTGTGTGGGCCCCCAGCCCCCGGGGCCGCAGTCCTAAATGCCCCTGCGCCTTCTCCATATTGTGGGAAAAGCTGCCACATCCATCACTGTCAGGCGCCGAGTTTGAATAAATTTGAATGCACTGAGCCGTGGGCCGCAGTTTCTATAATATCGCTTTCCAGTTTGAATATTTCACTTACTTTTTTTTTCAAATTTCTTTTTATCCAACAGTTTCTCCTCCTTTTCATCTCCCCCTCTGTAGCCAAGCTCAGGCTATAGAGAGGCCGGCACCTCAAGATCCCTGGAACAGGAAGAGGCCAGCCTTGCCCGGAGTGGGTGCTTCTGCCTCTGCCCAGGCAGCCCCACTGGTGCCTACTTCCTGCTGGTAGAGACAGGAAGCACAGCCCCCTCTGCGCAGCCCACGCCGAGGCCCTACCTTTGCCCTGCAGCCGGCCCTGGCCTGCTGACCGTCACAGTGCCCACCACCATCTGGTGCACTAACTGTACCCAGGTGCTCGTGGGTGATTGCAGCTTCCCACTGGCAAGCTGCTCCTAAGGATTCCAGCCGCTGCCCCCTTCCTTGCCAACTCCGGCCTCAGCCTGTCCCACTGTCTCCCTGTTGCTGTCCTCTCCGTCCATCAGAGAGTGCAGCACCAGTCCTGCCATGCCTCCTGGGTAGGGCCACTTTGAGTGAGGGAGGGCAAACTCCAGGAGACCCCTTGAGGTCCCCACCGTGAGCCCCATGTTGCCAGACCATGGCAAGCGCCACCTCCACTGCCAGCCAAGAGCTCAGGGTCCGGGAGAGTGAAGTGGGCGAGATAGAGGAGTCCAGATGGAGACGGCAAGGGGAGGCTGAGAAGGATCCCGGGCCTCCGAGTTTGTCCTTCCGCAGCCTGTGCCTCGGCAACCACCACGCTGTTCTTGGAGGGCAGGGACCATCCAACCATGATGCTCATGACGACGCTGCTGGTCAGTGAGCACCCTCTGCTGCCCGGGGCACCCTGGCCAGCCCGGTGGACATCAAGGGCCCCACCCACCTAGAAGGGCCTCACGATGGTGACACTGTGGGCACCCTCTGAGGAGATGCCAGCCCTCCAGGCCATCTCCCATGAAGCACAGCGCCCCGCCAGGAGCAGCACACACCTCCCGGGCCAGGTGCCCTTGCCTGTACAAGGAATAGGGTGGGCGGGGGTGCACAGAGGGAGCTGGAGGCTGGACGCCTGGTGACTTGTGGCTCTCTGGAACAGACAGTGCAGCTCCTGCTATGGGTCTGGTTCTCTGTGCTCGCAGCTGCAGCGGTGGGAGGGACAAAGGGCGGGAGAAGGAGTGGTCACCGGGAGCTTGTGGTGGGCGGGGCAGGGAGGTCGCCACTAGGAGCCATAGTGCCCCCTTCCCTCCTTTCCCTTCTCCCTTCTCTCCTCTTCCTCCTCCCTCCTTCTCCCCTCTCCTGACACTGGGGATTAGACCCACTCACTACTGAGCTACTTCCCCAGCTGTTTTTCCTTATTTTGAGACAGGGTCTTGCTAAATCACTCAGGCTGGGTTCAAACTTGTGATCTTCCTGGCTCAGCCTCCTGAGTGGCTGTTATTACAAGTGTGTGCCACCATGCCTAGCATTAATATTTATTTCTAATATAACTTTACATTTTACCATATTCAAATGGGCTTGAGGGGATTTAGGGAACACAACACACACACACACACACACACACACACACATGCAGAAGTACCTGAAGAAGGAGAGGACATTTACCAAGCAACTTCAAGGCAGGTGGGAGATCAAAGGCCAGGTGATCTGATGGGAGTGCGAGAGAGTGTGTGTGCGTGTCTGTGCAGTGTGATGGAGGGGCACATCGGCAGGATCTGAGCTGGGAGTGGTGCGGCTCTCAGGACTGCTCTGTGCCTCTGGGTATCACGGAGGGCTTCCTGGAGGAGACGGAAGCAGTCTGAGGCACAAGTCCCAAGCAGCAGGGGTTCCCCCTGGCAGAAGCAGAGCTGGATGCGCAGCCGTTGCTGGGCCGGGGAGGTTGGAATGGGAGAGGTGTCTGGGCAAGTGGCAGATGGGGAGATGCTGTGTCTGGCGCACCATGAACGCCAGCCGTCAGAGAGACAGGGAGCTCGGGATGCAGGGGCTTGGGAGATGCCTGGGTCTGGCCTGGCTTGACCCTGTCCCAACATTTGCTCACTCAGACTGAAGACCCGGCACACCCCCTCCCGCAGCTACCGCCAGGACCAGGAGTAGCGGAGCTGTACCAGGTGGGGGCTCCCTGCCCCCAGGCCCTCTGTGGGGGGGTGCCGCGGGGGGAGCTGTGCTGCACCCTGACAGATGATTGACTCGAAACAATATCTAAGGCGATCAGGATAAAGTGCTGGCCATTTCAAGGCTCAGCAGAATTCAGATTCTAATTAGACTTCTCACCACATTCCAAATAAAAATGGTTCCCCTGGTATCCTCTTTGCCTATCAGGTGTCTCTCCCAGATCACTGGAACAAAACGCATAAAGAAAGTGATTAAAGCCATAACAAAGGCATAAAATTGGAATTATCGCTGCCACCACATCTGGGAGCACGAGGTGTCACCACACTGCCCCTCCTCCCCAAACCCACACGCACGGCGCCGTCCCACCAGCTCCACTCCGAGCTGGGCACCCTGTGCATGGTGTGGGCAGTGACAGGCCCTTGAGGGAGGCTTTGAGGATGGCGGGTGGGGCCTAGAGTGGGGCTGAGCTAGCTGGGCTTGACCCTCAGCAGGGGCTCCACGCCCGGGTCAAGTAGGGAGGTGGTGGGCATGAGTGTAAGGCTGGTCCTGCTCAGGAGGGCTGGGGCTCTCGCCCTGATCTCACCACCCTTAGATGTGCACAGATGTGTGCACACGTGTGCATGCATATACAAGGCTCACAACATGCAACGACCACCATGTAGCATTTGTCTCTGTAGAGACATCCTGTCCTTAGACCAGAACCCAGTGCCCAGGTTCAACACAGTGGACCCAAGTTGGCCCCTTTTCCAGTCCACCTCCAATGGGGCGTCTATCGCTAGGGGCCACCCTGTCCCCACTGGTCCTCGTAGGTGCACAGCCAGGACACCATCCAGAGACCTCAGTTCCCCACACCGTACATTTGTGTTAGTGAGTGTGTACACACACACACACACACACACACATCATATGCACACGCATGTGGCGGTAATCATGCTGCAAGCTGCATGCTCTGGGAACATGGCAAGGTCGCCCTGTCTTGGGTCGCCCTGTCCCAGGGTCTCTTGGGCCTCTGGAGCTCTCTGGCTCCTACTGCAGTCCTGTGTCCCAGCAGCAGCCAGGCACCTGGCTCTGGGCTGCTGCTCTCCATGCGTGGGGCGGGGGGGCAGGTGGGAGGTCCAGAGGAGGGCGAAGGAGTGGGAGCAGGGCTCTGAGCGGGACGATATAAAATTAAAAGGTAAAAAGCGGGAACGCAAATGGAGGGTGCTTTCAGCTTTCACATTATTAATGACTCTTCAAAAAATCGGCGAGTTTTCCAATCTTCTCTGAGAAGCGCTTGAAGGAGCTCACAGATGAAACTGACCTTCAAAATGTTCTTTGGTCTTTAGTTAAGAAATTCGCTCGCCATTATGGCATCATTAGGGAAACAAGGATAAAATTACTCCATGGTTAATGACCTATAGTATCTCCCCACCAAAATTTGTTTCAGATCTAATAAAACTGTGCTTAACACACTCGGATGAGTTATGAGGACTGTTCTGCAGGGTATTAAAATGTGGAAAATAGATTTTCCGAAGCTGGGGGGACTGGACTTTTTGAATCAGATAGCAGAATGGAATTTTCTGGGCAATAAATTCTTCCATGTCTCAATTTCATCTCTCGAGCGCTCTCTCTCTCTCTCTCCGCCCGCCTCTGCCTCTCTCTCTTTCTCCCTCCCTCCCTCCCTCTGTTTCTCTCTCCCTCCCCCATACTGTCTTGCTCTCTCTGTCTCTCTTCCTAAAATCTTAAAGCAACACAGGAACTGTTAGAATTTGAAGTCTACAAAAACTTCGGAAAAGCCGAGTGGCAAAGGCTGTCTGCATGTGGCAGTGCGAGCCTATATGTGCAGGCCTGCATCTTTGGCCGCTGGTCTCACCAGAGCAGAGCTGGGGAGGCTGCTTCCCCCACGGCCTCCCTAGGTGCCTGTGCACACCCAGGGAGGGAGTGACGCCCTCTGTCGCTCTCTGGCTGGCCATGCTGGTGTTCAGCCCACCACCCCATCACAGACACACCCCCACAGTGACCCTTCCTGGCATCCCCTTCCCAGACCCTTGACACTTCTCCGTGCTGGGTGCCAGCCTGTAGAGGGGCTGCCTGCTCCCGTGCACCCCATACTTCCGGGGATGGGAGGGCAGCTGGCATCATGAGGAGGTCTGAGCTGCCCTGTTGTGCACTGGGTGTGGACAGGAGCGCATGCTGACACTAGAGGTGGGCACACCCAGGTCCCCCGGTCTGCCAGGCTGTAGGCCGAACCCTGAGCCCTGGGCCCAAGCAGTGGCTGGAGGTTTTCAGGGACTGGATCCTGCCTCGGAGAGAGGTGGCTGGCGAGGTAATGGCATTTTGCTCTCTTTAAACTTTAATCTTTCCTATTAATTCCCTGCAACTGGAGAATGTGTGAGAGTTAATGTTCCGTGAACGTGTTTCGCACTCGGCAGTCTCTTCGAGCTAATTACCTTCAGGTGCTAAATGGAGGGAAATTGCAATCCATTTGGATGTGAAAAAATTTCGCCTTCCCGTCCCCTGTGAGACATCCTTTTTCCTGAGTGCTGCAGAAAGAATGCTCTCTGGGTGGAAGTTTTTTTCCTAATGTTTTTTTTCTTCGGCCCTTTTCCCCACCCCCTTTCTCCAGGAGCCTGGGTTTGCAGGATGGCAGTGGCTGGAGACTGAGGCAGTGAGGGCCCAGTTCTGGGCAGAGTTCGGGTGGGAAGGGCCTTGCATGCTGGAGATGTCCGTCTGGGAGCCTGCCCTCCTCTTGGAGACCCTGGAGTGGAAGTGTATTTACACGCTTAATAACACGCTTATTACCAGTGTTTCTCAGGTGCTAGGTTTTGAATACAGATATAATAGAATTTTATAAGGCACATAAAAGCTGTCCTCTTGGACCCTGAACCAGGGTGGCTGGGGCACAGAGGACAGGGAATCGAGGATGGAGGTGAGGAGCAGGGTGGGGAAGCAAGAGAAGAAAATGGGGGAAGGAAGAAGATGGGCCTGGGCCTGGGCCTGGGCGCGGGTGGACAGGGGTCGGGGAGATGGTCTGGACCTCCGTCTCCAAGTCGCAGAACACTGGAACACTAAGGGTCAGGCCCTGGGCTGGGAGTCTGCTCTCCCCGCCTTGAGATTCAGAGGGGGGTGGAGAGAGACCTCGATCCTTCATCCCTCACTCAACTTGAACACAGCCTAAAATGAAAAGGCATCTAAACGTCTGATCTGCCCACATTCTCTGGTGGGGGCAATCCACTAGCCCCTGAAAACCCCACTTCTTACCCTGCATGGGGCCCGAGAACTGGCGGATGCTGGGGGAGGTGGTGCAGCACTTGCGTGCTTGGCTGCACACAGTCCCTCTTGGGCAGGGCCAGTCCTTCTAGCAGTGAACAGCCTGCTTCTGAAGAACGCACCCCAGAATATGGAAGTGGTTCGGGTTTGTTTTAAAAAACTTTTTACAACCTCCAAGGATCTATCACTTCCAATAATCATAGACGCGTGGCGGGCCTCCTTTGTCTGCTGCCTCTCCTGGATGCTGAAACAAATCATAGACATCAGTTAGTTCATTAGCACAACCCACAGTATTTCAATATATTGTTAAGGATTCTTGCCAGGCATGATGGCACACGCCTGTAATCCCAGCATTTGGGAGGCTGAGGCAGGAGAATCACCATGAGTTCAAGGCCAGTCTGGGCTATATAGTGAGCTGAAGTCCAGCCTGAACTGCATAGTGAGACTTTGTCTTAAAAAAAAAAATTATCAATACATATTTGACTTATCCGTCTTTCAAAAAAGCTAGGATTTTGAATGTTTTCACCACAAAGAAATAATGTTTGATGAGATATATTTGCTCTGATTTTAATATCATACAACGTACACATATATCAAAACATCACGTTACACTGGAAATATGTATACTCTTTATGTGTCAATTAAATATTTTTTAAAGAATAATGAAAAATTAAGTGTAAGTCATCACTTTCATCAAATCATAATTCAATGTCTAAATGTCCCTAAACCGGGTTCTAATCAAAGCCTACGTATTGTGTGGGACTGATGTGGCCCTTAAGTTTCTTTCATCCCGTAGCCTATACTTTCTTCTTTTCTTTTTTCTCTGAGATGGAGTCTCAGTGTATTGGCTGTGCTGGTCTCAAATTCTTGGGCTCAAGTGATCCTCCTGCTACAGCCTCCAGAATTGCTGGGACTATAGGTCTGTGCCTCTATACGTAGCTTTTTGTTTCCTTGCAATGTACTGAACAAAGCTTGGGCTATTTGTTCTGTGGAATTTCCTTCAGTTTGGATTGTGCCAGTTGCACCCTGTATATTGTTAGATACATTTCTGTCCCTTTAAATGGGGAGATGCTAGGGTTGTGTGGCATGAGGCTCAATTTTTATCCTTTCGGTGAGACTGTTTTACGAGTGGTGTGACGGTTCTCCTGCGTCACGTCAGGACTGCAGACTGTGACACTGGTCTAACCTGTGGGTCTCGTTGCCGTCAGCCTCGTCTGTCCATTACGAAGTTCTCAGCCTTTTTCCTCCACCAGCTTTTTACCTAAGGGTTTGAACAGCCACTTACCATCACTGACGAAATCCATTATTTTACTATGGGTTGCTGGATTTGTTTTAAAATTGTTTATTTTCCCCAACTTTTTATTTTGAAAAAATTGAGCCCGCACCGTAGTGCATTGTCCTAATGAGCATCCATTGGCCACTGTCTTCCAGCTACTCCCCACACTCACTCTTCCCCTTTTGCTTTCTGAACCCTTGCTGTGTCAACTGCTGACCACGTGAGATTCCACCCCTAAATACTCAGCCTTCATCTTTTAAAGACAGTGGCACTTGCTGCGTCTTCAGGAAATTTAACACTTACCTAACACAGAGCCCATGTGCAAACCCTCGTCTGTCCCAGTAGCACCCTTCATCACGACTGTCCAAGATATCACACTGCATTTAGTTGTTTTGTTTCATGAATCTCCTTTATTCTGGAATAATTCCTCAGCGTTTTTTTCTTTCTCTTTTCTCTTTTCCCTCCCTCCCTCCTTTGTCTTTCATGAACTTAAGGGGTCCAGGCAGAAAGTCCTCCAGGCTGGAGCCAGCTGGGGTCTCCCCATGATTAAATTCAATCATGTGTTTTGGGCAGGAACACCCTTATATCAGTACTGCATCCTTAGCGCATTACGTCAGGAGGACAGGGCAGTTTCAGCCGCTGCTGGTGAAGATGTCTGATGACTTTTAAGATGGCATCAACTAGATTTCACCATTGTAACAACCACTTTTCTTTTATATGGTTAACATGCTGGATGGGGGTCTTTTGACACCGTGAATACAGGCGTCTCTCATCCTATGGTTTTGGCACCCATGGATGATCTTGCCAGAATTAGTGATGACTCCAGTGACTACAAAGTGGTGACTTTTCTAATTCTACAAATGTGTGAGACTTTGTTGCTTGGCACTCTTCTGCAGTAGTGCCCATCTGTAATGAGGGAGGCTGTTCCCCATAGAAAGCCTTGCTAAGCATGAAGAAGAGGTGCTGGTCAGGCCAAGGTGACCATGGCCACAGAAGCAGGGACACCAAGCAGCAGCCTAGGTGTGCCTGTTGTCTGCAGGGACACTTCCCCACAAGGCCAAGTATCCCTGTGGGCTAAACAGGACTCCACCCAATGTAATCTGATGGTTTCTGGCTTCCTGGGTCAGACACCTCCATGGTCATGAGAACACCACCCAAGGGAGCGGGTGAGTTCAGGGTACAAGGGGAATCCAGGTAGAAGTAAGATCAGGCACACACGAAGTCCACGAGGAACATCCTCCGTAGGGTCAAGTATAGCCAGTGTCCCTAGAGCCCTGCCCCTGGATGTATCTCCAGAGTGCACAAAAACTCATTATAGCTCTTGCGCTGATCCCTCAGTTTGTTCTAGCAACACATTTAAAACCCTGGCATAGTTTACCAGTTGTCAGGCCTGGTGCTGCTAATGGTGTACCTAGTACCTCTGGTCTAAAAGCAGTCCAAGCCACATGCTAGACAGAGAAAGCCCAGGTCAGAGCCCTCCAGCTATGGTCCCTGGGCTGAAACAATGGATGCCGGGCACACTCAGTCTCCGCTCTGTGCTGGACTGGCCTGCCGCCATACTGAAGCTCTTAGATCACAGTGAGCCAGCCAGTTTTAGCACAGGCAGTGGAATAAATTACGAGGAGGAGACACTTTGTACTGAAGTGGAGATGCCTTCCTGAACTGATCCACATTAACAAAGCTGCAAATGGCAGACAGTAACCGAGCTAACTTAAGCACCAAGAGATTTTCATTGAGAATATCTGTGACTCTCTTACCCAGCTAGGCTTGGGAAGAGCAGAAGCCAGGGCAGCACTGGGCTTCTCCTTCAAGATGCCATTAGTGTCCCAGACATAGCTCAGTGACATAGCACCTGCCTGACAAGTGTGAGGTTGGGAGTTCAAGTCTCAGTACAAGAAAAAAGGCCATTAGCATGACTCTTTTCATAAGTGTCCAGGTCTCAGGCCCCACTGGTTCAAATTCCCCAATCCTAAAAGCAGGAATCTGATTGGCTTTCTTTTCATGATGTATCTGACCTTGTTTCAGTCAACTGTGACCAAATGTGGCTCAGGGAGTCCACCTCCAGTAGTGGGGAGAGTAGTTCCCAAAGATGCTGGGCACTCCTGGCTGGACAGATACTTCAAGAGCTGTATGTCACAGAAGTAAGCCCACAAACTCTGTGACGGGTAAGCAGAGAGAGGTGCTTAAGAAAAACAGCTCTAACTGGGCGTGGTGGCGCATGTCTGTGATCCCAGCATTTGGAAGGCTGAGGCAGGAGGATCACTGAAAGTTCAAGGCCAGCCTAAACTACATAGTAAGACCCTGTCTCAAAAAGAAAAAAGAAAAAAAACCCCAAACTAAAACAAACAAACAACAAAACAAGCAAATGCAAAAAGAACAGCTCTGTTACCAAGGCAAGGGCCTAATGTGTGCTGGCCAGAGTGAAGCATTGGACCGGAAAGGCTATGTTACCAATTCCTGTAGCCCAACCACTGGTATCCAGAAGGTCCAGTTCCGGTGTCCGCAGACGTCTGGCTGGAGGGCAGCCAGACACAGCTCTGATCTACCCTTGGAAATAGTGCTACAGATAGCAAGCCTCACTCAGCTTCCCCAACTTGCTTTCTTGGCACCTGGTCCAGGAAAGGGTGTACACAAGCTCTCTACTCCACTCTTGCATTCCAGGGCGCCTTAGGTCTCTGCCACAACAGAAGTGTGCTTGGGGGCGGCACCACAGCACAGCAGCCATCCTGGCTTTTTTGGCGGTGGTGATTGTTTTTGTTCGTTTGTTTATTTGTCTTCTGAGGAAGAGTCTCACTATGTAGCCCAGGCTGGCCTCGCACTCAGTGATCCCCCTGCCTCAGACTCCCAAGTGCCCGGATTACAGGTGTGCATCCCCACGCTGGGCCATCCTGTTTTTGACCACCATGGAGGACTGAATGATCCCCCAGCCCTGGTTCTTATTCCCTTGCCTACTGTTGGGGAGTAGGCATTAACCTACTGTTGGTTAATGGTTTCAGCATCTTTCCCTAGATTTTGTGAAATCTAAAACCAGAAGTTGACAACAAGCATGCACCAGAGCCGCAGCACAGTCCTGAACTGTGCGTAGGAGAAGCAGCGCGGTCTCCAGTGGCGCCTGCTGGGGCTTACGCTGGGCGGGGCATTCTGAGAAGGCGGGGACCAGCAGGACCCAGCACCGCCTCTCATAGCCAGGCCTGTGGGCCAGTGCCACCACACATGGCACCCACCCTCTCATCCTAAGTGACGCCTGCTCTGACCCTACTAATGCTTTTGCTCTTGAAGCCTTATCAGAATGGGAAGCGGACCAAGAGACGGAGGCAAAGGAGGGAAGGGAAGGTAAAAACAAGTAAGGTGAGTTCTGTGCCAGCAGTGGCTCCCCATGACGGATGTGATCACTGTGCACTGCAGACACAAACTCACAAAAATAAAAATGAAACATTCATGTGATATCAGTATGTCAATCCAGTTTCCCTTTGGCTAGTATCTGCCTAGCATATCCTGTTCTGTATCTGTGCCTTCCTCCTTCCTGTGACTTCATGTTTTACGCACATCTCTGTGCACAGCCTAGGCCTGAGATTCTTTCAAATCCAGTTTGAAGGCTCCTTTCCCAGGCCACCCCTGATGGCTGCGGATGTTGGGACAGAGGCTTCCGGATGGGCTTCTGCCTGCTCGTTTTCTGCCTTCTATTTACTGCGCTTCACTTTGCTTTCCCTCTTCCCCCCCGTGCTTTTTCCCGTTCATGTTTTCTCTAGCACCAGTCATCTTTTATTTATTCTTTTTAAAAAACCTCCTAGTGGACTGATACAGGCATTAGGTGCTCTAGTCCTAGGAATACAAGTCCCTTTGAACTTAAAAAAATAAACAAACAAGTAGTTTCCTTGGGGAAGACTAAAGAGAGCCTGTATTTTTGTCCTCCTCTTTAGAAGTAAGAGGGTCTAGAATGTGAAGAGACCCTTTCCATCTTGGCTGTTATTTGATTAGTATTTTAATTGTCCATACTTTATACTTTTTCAGAATAGTCACCATCACCATCTTTATTATTTGGGATCTTTTATTTGGAGGGGCCAATGCTTTAGAGTTCTCTATAGATTCTAGATTTTAACCCTCTGTCTGAGGAACAACTGGCAGTTGTTTTCCCATCCTGCAGGTTGTCTGTTTACTCTGTTGGTTGTTTCCTTTGCTGTGCAGAATCTTTTTAATTTGATAGGATCCCATGTGTTGATTCTTGAGATTATTTCTTGTGCCACTGGTTTCTGTTCAGAAAGTTCTTGTCTATATCTATGTCCTTGAGAGTTGCACCTCTTTTCTCTATTGATTAAATATCTTCATTTTAACATTTAGATCTTTGATCTACATTGTGAGAGACATGGGTCTAAATTCAATCTTCTGCGCAATAGCCCGATTTCCCCCGCCTTTTAATAGAGACTACTAGTTTTCCTTCCCTGTGTGCTTTTGGTCCCTTTGTTGAAAATCAAATAGCTACATGTTCCTGAGGTTGTTTCTGCATCCCCCATTCTGTTCCACTGACCCTTGTATCTGTTTTTGTGCCAGGACCATGCTGTTTTGCTCATGGTAGCTTTGTAATGTAGACTCCTGTTATGGTTGATACATTGTGTCAACTTGGGGAGTGTAGAGGTTTAGCTGAGTGACTCAGTGAAAGCTAAGGTGCTTACTTTGTATACATCCTGAGCCTGTGGAAGAGGAGGGCATGGAGACTGTGTGAGAGGTGCACGCCCCCTGGATGGGGGGAGCCTGTTTACAATGTAAGGGAAGGAGAGAGGCTGCTTGCAGCCATTCCTCCCTTTTGCTCTCATTGTCTTTGCTGTGCTCTGCTGCCATGAACATTTTCCCTCTGCCATGTGCCGCTCTGCCTCAGAACCAGCCAAGTATAGACTGAAACCTCCATAGACTGTAAGCTAAATAAACCTTTCCTTCTTTCATTTTGGGTGTCGGGTATTTTGTCTCAGCAACCAGAAAAATGTAACCAAGACAACTCCATTCTGGGATTGTGATGTTCCTGCTTTGCTCTTATTATTCAGGGTTTCTTTTGCCACCCCAGGTCTTCTCTGATTCCATGTAAATTTAGGGACTGTTTCCCCTAATTCTGTGAGAAATTCTTTTGGTATTTTGCTTAGGATTTTGTTAAATCTGTATATCAAGACTAAGTTCTTCAACAGTTATTTCCTTCAGCATTATGAGGCTGTACTTATGTATCTTGTGGCTTCCATGCAACTAACAAGTTCTGCCTTTCTGCTTGTCGTTACACTAGTAGCCTTTAGGTCTTTTGTCTCTGATGCTCTGCCGTCTCCACACAATGTGCCTAGGTGTGAGCCTATTTCTATGTATTCCTCTCAGGGCCAGGGATATAGCTCAGTGGCACAAGTGTCTGCCTGGCAAGTGTAAGGTCCCAAGTTCAACTTCCAGTACCAAAAAAAAAAAAAAAACCCACAAAAAAGAAAATGTTAACCCTGTGTATTCCTCTCACATCCAGCTATGTTTCTTACTGAGAATTCATTTCTGCATTCTATACTGAAAAGCTCTCCCCCATCCTAGCTCCATATACTTCTTCTGTTGTTTCTAATGTATCCACGGGGCCTTCTTATTTTACTCTTCGTGTCTCTTAATTTTCCTTCATATTGTCCATGACTTTAACTCTGTGAGTTGCATTTTGGGTATTTTCTAATATGTTGTTATCTTGGTTGCTTTTCTCTCATTGCTGAGACAAAATACCCAACGCCCAAAATGAAGAAAGGAAAGGTTTATTTAGCTTATAGTCTGTGGAGGTTTCAGTCCACACTTGGCTGGCTCAGAGGCAGAGTGGCACATGGCAGAGGGCAAACGTTCATGGCAGCAGAGCACAGCAAAAACAACCAAAAAAAAGGGAGGAATGGTGGCCAAGCAGCCTCTTTCTACCTCTCTTACATTGTAAACAGGCTACCCCTACCCAGGTGGAGTGTGGCACTCATATAATCTCCATGCCCTCCTCTTCCATAGGCTCAGGATGTATACAAAGTAAGCACCCTGGCTTCCAGTTGAGTCACTCAGCCAAACCTCTGGACTCCCCAAGTTGACACAATGTATCAACCATAACAGTTGTCCAGTTCATAAATTTTCTTTTCAGTAGTATTGTCAACTGTTTAACCCTTCCACTGAGTTGTTTTTATTTAAACATTTTTTTCTAGAAATTCTATGTGGTTCTTTCTAAGCTCTGTTTTTTCCTCTCCCATTTTATCTTATTCTTATCTTTTAGGTTTATTCTTTCCTTTATTTTTTGGAGAACACTTTAAATACATTTATTTTGCTACAGTAATCCCATTGCTGGTCATATATCTAAGGGAAATAAAATCAGTATAACAGGGCTGGGTGTGGTGGCTCATGCCTGTAATCCCAGTACTTGGGAGGCTGAGGCAGGAGGATCACTATGACTTTGAGGACACCCTGAACTACACAGAGAGACCCTGTTGCAAAAAACACTCCAATAAATAAATAAATAAAATCAATATAACAAAGATATACCTGCATTCCCGTGTTTATTGTGGCAGTATTCACAATAGCTAAGATGTGGAATAAACCTAAGATATGGCGCAGCCTATCAACCAAAGCTCAGATAAGCTCAGCTTTGAAAGAGAAGGAAATCCTGTCCCTGGAAACCACACAGCAGAACCTAGATGCTGTAAGCAAAGTAAGCCAGACACGGAAAGACAAACCCTTTGCGTGCTCTCACTCAGACGTGGAGCCCAAGACAGCTGCCTGTAGCACAGAGGAGGGCAGAACAGCAGCGCCGGGGCACGGGACGGGGAGGGCCGAGCAGGGGCGCAAAGTTACGGCCAGACAGGCGGAGTGTGACTGTAGCTACTGCGGTGAAGCAGCCGGAGGAGGCGCTCTGACCCCTCACCCCGCCCCCTGGGCCTGTGAGCGGACAGGCGCCCTAGCTCTCTGATTTGATTGCTACGTATTGCGCACGCGTGTCAGCGTATCACACCATGCTTCACAAGGACTTCGGTTCGTATCAGTACAAAGACCACACCCGAAACATCCTCTACCTATATTCTGGCGTCTTCACCTCTGTAGGTTTTTATTCTACAGTGTAGTATTGTTCTTTCTCTCTCCCTTGCTCTCCTTATGGGTTTTTGTCTATCACTTTTTTCTTTTCTTCTGTGTTTTCTTGTTTTGTCTTTTTGAGAGATAGTCTTGCTATGTACTTCAGGCTGGCCTTGAACTCACCATGTAGCCCAGGCTGGCCTTGAACTCCCAAGCGGTCCTCCTGCCTCAGCCTCCCGAGTGCTGGGATTGCAGGCGTGTGCCACCTGACATACTTTTTTGGGAGGGTACTGGGAATTGAACTCTGGGCCTTGTGCTTGCTAGGCAGGCACTTACGCCACTAAGCTATTCCCCCCCCACACACACTTTGCTTCTATCATTTTATTGAACTGAGGTTCCCTCCCTCAAGTGAGGGCCTGGGTTCTGGGATGGCTCCTTTCCTGCCCTCAGGCCCCAAAGCCTCTCCACCTAACCTGTCAGTGTGCAGAGACTTCCCGCTCCCATGTGGACAGGGAGCACTTCAGACCCCTAACTTCCCTAGGATGGAGGGAGCATCCCCAGCTCTGTGGCAGACCCTGGCTTCCAGGCCCAGGAGCCCCATTGCACACTGGAGCTTGGACTTGCCTTCCATTCCCAGCACTGAGGGGATTCTTTGTCTTGTTCTAGGACTGGGCTTCTGTACTTCCTGGTTCTTACTGTGTATACATGTTTAGATTTCTCACACGTAATTGTTATGAAGTTTCTATTTCTAGAGGGCCATGTCCCCCCAGCAGCTCGCTGTGCCACATCGTTAAAACCCCTCATGCTTTTGGTTGGGATCCGGTCTCTCCCACTAGATCAGGAGCTCCTGTGAGGACAGTGCTTGTTATTTAGATTTTTGTGCCTCTCGAGGCCGAAGCTAGCTCTGCACCACGTGCGTGCTGAGTAAGTGCTGCAGTGATTCTTCACACTGTTACTGCTTTCACCACCTCCAACCGCAGTGTTCAGAGACTGCGGAGAGTCAGATTCTGGACCTGCGATGGGCACTGAGAGTACATGCCAGGCTGTCCAGGCTTTGGTGTTGCTTGTCTGAATTTCATTATTCATGAACAACATCTTCATTAATCCCTTCAAGAACAGGTCATCATCTGTCAGATGAGCGTTTCCAAAAGCACAAGTTGCGACCCACTAGCAGGCCATGAAATCAACTGAATGAAAGAGAACAAAATACAAAATAAAATACCGGAGTGCAGAACATACAGAAGTGTGGCGTTGCTTAGTGACATTTTAATCCCAGGCATGCGCACGCGTGTACATACACAGGCACACATGCTCTCACACACCCACACACACACACCCACACACAAGCACACATGCACATGTGCACACATACACACCTGTCTTCACCTCTCTTCCGGACTCCTCCCCTCCTGGTGACTCTCAGCCCTAGAAGAGCTGTGCTGCCTGCCACCCCCAGCCCCACATCAGGCTGCCCTGTGAAGCCCAGGAACCTTGCTCCCAGATGGACATCTGCCCCTTCCGGGCAAGCCTGGAGCCATGCTTCTGGGGCACTGGACTCCCCACTCCAGTCTGGGCTGAGACTGGGCATGCTCTCTCCTCTGCCCCACGCCTGGAGGGGACGCTCTGCCCCCTGAGTGCCTGAGCGCCTGTCTACTGCCAGATCCTGGCCGGGCCCCAGCCGAACCCCCACTTCCTGCCATTTGTTCTTGCCCAGCACACACTTCCTGACCGTTCTTACCCAGGTCTTTCCAGTTATCCTCTGGACCACAGCTCCATGCCACTTCTAGGAAATTCTGCAACTCCATATCTGCGTCGGTGTCTTTTCAGTTCTTCAAACTCTGCAGGCACTGACTCTTTGCCTGTTGTGGTCTCCTGCTTCAGATGCTGAGCCTGAGAACCAAGGTCTTGCTCCGATGTGCTTGCTGGGTTGGGGGTTCTCAGTAAATCTTATTTGTGTAACATATTAATCAATGATTAAATATTCAAAAGCCGGAGCTTTCTGATGGTGTCCCAAATGCTGCATGGGACAGTTTTGCCCTCCTGGCCCTGAGCAGAACAGAAGGACACTCATCCTCTGACCCCAGCAGCAAGGAAGTGCCACCTCACACCCACCCTTGGCTCTCCCAGTGGGCACATTTGTGGCTCCTCAAGGGTGAAGCACACTTGAGGATGGGCTGACCAGGGAGTGGTAACAGCCCCGACCTCAGGGACTGAAAAAGAAGAAAGCTTTATTCCCACAGTGTGCACTTCAAGGCCAGCTGCCGTGCAGTCATCTCTCAGGGACCCAGGTGCTACTGTAAGTAGACCTTTGGGTTTTTCGTCTTAATTCTGATGTTAAAATCTGTTACATTTGTTTAACTTTCTGTTCCCCAAATTATTTGACTGACTACAGAAACCTTTTCTCATGTAGTATTCTTTTTTCTTCTACTACTACATATTGAACCCAGCACTGAGCTACATCCACAGCCTTTTAAACTTAAGACAGAGTTTTACTAAGTTACCCAGTCTGTTTAACTTTCAGTCCTCCTGCCCCAGCCTCCCAAGCAGCTGGAATTTCAGGCACAGCTGCCATCCATGGAGTTTAATATGTATTTATATCCTATCCAGGCTGCTGTGACCAACACCTTAGCCCAGGTAGTTCATAAACATAGACATATATCACGGGGGAGAGGCCTTGCACCTAGATGAATATGCCAGCACATCAGGGTCGGGAGAGCCTACTCTGGTCACACGTAAGGAACAGAGTGGTTCCCTCCCACCTTTATATAAGGGTGCTGATCCCCTCCTGGGGCCGGAGCTGGGAAGACACACACTGCACCAGAACAGCCGGACCTGCTGGGCTCAGAAAGCGAACAGGTGGAGCAGAGCTGTGGGGCTGTGTGAGGCCATCCCAGTGGCCTGACCTGCTGCTCCCGGGAGGAGTAACTAGTCAGGCAGAGTGTGGGTGCAGAATGGGATGTGGATGTGCGTGGGAAGTGACCCGGGTGGAGACAAAGCACAGGCAAAGGCTGGAGGAAGGAACAGAGGGCACAGTAAAGTGGGAACAGGATGAGGAAGGGGTTGGGAAGAAAAGCAACATCACTCTGGCCTCACAGGTCAAGTCCACATTTTGGGTTTTATCCTAAGAGCAATGGGAGCCAAGAAAGGGACTCCCAACTTAACAGGGAAAATGCAGACACAGTCAACTAATTAATTAGATGGCTTTTTATAATAAGCCATTTCACTGGCACAGCTCTTTATGCTTCGAAAACCCTTCCTCATCATTAGCTGTGGCTTCTTTGCAGCAGCCCTCTGAGGGAGACAGGCCAGTTTCAGTACAGATGGGTGCCCTGAGGCCCAGAGAGGGAAGTGGCTCACCCAAGGACACACAGGAGCCCACCCCATCATGACCATCGCCCTTCTCAGGCCAGTCATGCAGAGAAAGCCCCAGCCCATGGGACTTGGGCCTGGGGCCTGCATGCTCCTTGGCAGAGAGGCCATGCACCAGAGGGCTGTGTGGGACAGTGGTTAGGTGCCAGGGCAACAGTCTGCCAAGCCAGAGCTCAGGTCCCAGCTTGGCAACCACTTACCAGTAAGGCGAGTCCAGCACATTATTTAACTTCTTCGACCCTCTCACTCCTCATTTGTAAAATGGGACAATCATACTTACCTCGTAGGGTTTCTGTGATGCTTGAATGAAATAATGTATGTGAAAGTATCTAACTCATGGCTGGAGCTCAACAAATACCATATATTTTGATTTTTAAACAGAGGTACTAGGTTACTTGCTTGTGGTTTTGTTTACTTGCTTGTGGCTGGGGTAGCCCCAACCCCTTTACATTTTTTATTTGGAGGCAGAATCTTGCTAAGTTGCCCAGGTTGGGCTCAAACTTCCAATTCTCCTCCTCTTTTGAGTAGCTGGGATTACAGGAGTGCACCACAGCCCCCAGGATAGGCTTTCTTTTACTTTGGACTCAGGGTACACTGGCCGTGGAAGTTACATGAGGCTCAAATCCCTTCATAGTAGGGCTCATTGTTTATGAAATGGGTTGCGTCCCTGCACAATCTGCGGACATTCGAGATGGCGCAGAGGAGGGCAAGTGCCAGTTCTCCTCAGTAATGATGCTTATGCTCCAAGTGAAGTCTTTCCAGGTGGATGTTACACAGTGGCCCTGGGAGGCACCCTGAGGAGCTGTCTGGGGCTCAAGGCCCTGGGGGAGCAGCACTGAACGGATCCAGGGACCACACGCTGGCTGAAAGCTTGTCCAGAGAGGTGGGGGGGGGCACAGGGTGAAGTACAGGAGCTCAGAGTGAGGGGGATTCCTGTGACTTGAGGAGCTCGGGGCCTCGTGGAGTGAAGCTCTCCAATCCAAGCCTTGAAGGTGCTCCAGGAACTCCATGGGGACAAGCAGACAGTGAGCTTTCCTGGCTTGGCATGTCATTTTTGATCCTGAAGACAGCCTGCTGGAAATGGGTGATGGGTTGAATGGAGAGCTTCCTAGAAGTAGCATGGAGCTGTGGTCCAGAGGATAATTGGAAAGACCTGGGTAAGAACGGTCAGGAAGGGTGTGCTGGGCAAGAACAAATGGCAGGAAGTGGGGGTTCGGCTGGGGCCTGGGCAGGATCTGGCAGTAGACAGGCGCTCAGGCACTCAGGGGGCAGAGCGTCCCCTCCAGGCGTGAGGCAGAGGAGAGAGCGTGCCCAGTCTCAGCCCAGACTGGAGTGGGGAGTCCAGTGCCCCAGAAGCATGGCTCCAGGCTTGCCTGGCAGGAGCAGATGTCCTTCTGGGAGCAAGGTTCCTGGGCTTCACAGGGCTGTCTGACGTGGGGCTGGGGGTGGCAGGCAGCACAGCTCTTCTAGGGCTGAGAGTCACCAGGAGGGGAGGAGTGAGGAAGGGAAGTGAAGACAGGCATGTGTGTGTCCGTGCTTGTGTGTGTGTGTGTGTGTGTGTGTGTGCGTGCGCGTGCGCGCACATGTGCACAGCAGATCCAGCAGGGGAGGGCCAGGCCCTGATGGTTCTTCCTCCCCTGGATGCTAGGGCTCTGCTTGGCAACTCTGAGGTGCAGGGTGTCCAGCTGCCTGAATGGACCATGCAGAAGGACGTCTGGGCACAGGGGTCCCAGCCCAGCATGGCACCAGGCTGAACCCACTACACTTGATCCACTCAAGGTGGAGGCAACAATGGTTGGGAAGGGCTGGCTACAAGCAGCCTAGCTGATCTGTGGATCTGCTGTTACTGCGTTGGTGTTACTAGTCTGGGCATTGCAAGTGTATCTACCCATTATTGTGTAATTTTGTCTGTAAAATGGGGATAATATTTTCTTTGGGGAGTGATTAATTGAGACACGTTTAGAAGCTGTTTGCATGGCGCCCCGCACAAGAAAGCACTTGGTCAGTTTTAGTTATTATTACTACTATTAAGACAGAACTCTTAAAACAACCTGATTTACCTGGCTCACTGGCTGAAGTGACACCGTCAATGCTTTGTAAAACACTGGCTTACGCTCACGAACATCCAGTGTGCACAGCTATGAGGCCGTGAGCTTCTCTCCCGGTCTGGTCGAGTTACATGATAACCAGGAGCTGTGTGTTTTTAACTCAGCCTGTGTGCGCCGCTGCACATTATTCTTACATAACTTAACTAAATGTTGCATAAACCAATGAAATACAAGCAAAAAACTAATGTTGCCATTTGGAAAGATTCCGTAACAGTGTTTCTTAAAATTTTTGTCATCAAATTATGTACTGGCGAGACAACGGGGAAACGGTCAAATCATACAGAGTTGAGGGTGCTGCAGTCAGACTTCTTCAATGTGCTTCGTTTCTCAGTCTGTGTTGAGGAAAACAAAGGTGAAAACGGCAGCCGCTGCATTCCACGCAGGCTAACGGTGGTAGGACAGTGGAATCCAGTCCACGGATGTGCACGCAACGCCCCCTCATTCTGTAATTATGATTTTAAAACTTCAGTCAGATTCAGCAGAGGTGAAAGCAGACCAGACTGAACTAACGGGGGTCCGAGGGTCAGTGGTCAGAAGCCCCGGACAGCAGACGGGTGCGCATGTGCAGCACCAGTGCGGGCTTAGAAGACGCGGAAAGCGAGGCCCAGCCCCGCACGTCCAGAAGGAAGTGCGAATGCGCCTGTGCCTCTTCTCAGCTAACACAGGAAAACTCCAGGTGTAGGATGGCGAACCGCGGCGACCCCAGCCCTCCAGAAACGTAGAGTTTGAAGGGGGCTACAGACAGGTCAGTGACTGATGGGGGCCGTGACGTTCCCGGGCACACGGCGAGGGCGCCCGGCTCGGCCCCTGGCTGCCTCTGTCCTGCTCGCGTGTGCCGCTGGGCTCCCTCCGGACGCTCCTCTCCCGGGAAGACCTGAGACGCATCACGAGGCCGCCCCTCTTCTGGTTTTCTGCTTATCTTATGAACACATGAAAAGTTTTTCTCTTCTGTTGAATTGCCGTGAGCTTCTCTCCTCATTTGGTTGAGTTACGTGATAAGGAAGAGCCGTTTGTTTTTAACTCGGTTTTTTTGTACTTTTGTCAAAAATCCGTTGGCATACTCCTGCGGATCTGCCTCTGGGCTCCGTACTCGGCTGCATTAATCTGTGTGTTTGTGCCTCTAGCAGTATCACGCAGTCTTGGTTACTACAGCCATAGAAACCTGGAAATTGTATAGATCGATTCCTCCCACCTCATTTTCTTTGTAAAAAGTGTTTTTACTTATTCTGACTCTTTCACTTTTAAATTTTAGAATAATCTTATTTATAGTCACAAAAAACAGGCTGAGGTTTTCACACAGGAATTTTGTTAGACCTGTATGTCAGCTTTGGAAGAATGACATCTTCACTGTGCCGCATCTTCCAGTTTGTGACCATGTATGCCACTTTATTCATTAGACTCTCACTTACCTATTTACCTATTTTTCAGTTGAGGTGTCTGGCCTTGGCTTTGCAATCCTCCTGCCAGCCTCCTGAGTAGCTGAGACTCAGGCATGTGCCACCTTGCCTGGCTTCTTTTTTTTTAATTTTTATTTTAAAGACAAAAAAATGGAGACATATAAACCAGAATAATACAAAAACAATAAAGGAAATACAAAATTATAGAGAAGATAGTAGGGAATTAGTGCTGGATGCTGTATTACATAATGTTACCTTCACATTTGTTACTCGGTTATACAGATGAGGGCTCATTTGATTAATCAGTTTTCTCGACCCTCACCTCTTTTCTCCCACCCAATCAGTCATCTTCCCTCTGATAGTAACTTTTTTTTTTCTTTTTTTGGTTTACTTACTCCCTCGGGCTCTCACATTGGGGAGAGACATGGCTGTTTCTAATTATGCTGTAACAAACATGGGTGCTCACAGATTGCTATGGCAGGAGGGAGAAAAGCACCCATCCTCAAAGACAGTAGATAGGCAGGGAGCCAGGTTCACTATGGTCAAGCCCCCACTGACAAACCCTCAAGGCCATCGGGGGTCCAGTCGAGTGGGAGGGGTTATCCTGCGAACCACCAGGCTCCACCTCGACTCAGCGTGCCTGGAGGCCTGGTCAGACCCAGTGGGGTCTCCCCCAGGACCTCCAGGCTCCGCCCCGTCTAGGTGCTCCCGGGGTCCCAGCTCTAGGTGCTCCCCAGGGCCGGGTTGGGTCCATGGGGGCAGCCCCGAGTGCCGCCGCATGCCTGGTTTCTCTAATTTTTTTCTTCAGCATTTTGTAGTTTTCAGCATACAAGCCCTGCACACATTTGTTAGATTTACACCTAGAAATCTTGAGTAATTGTCAATTGTATTTTATTTTAAATTTCAGTTTCCATGTGTTCATTGCCAATATATAGAAATACAACTCATACTTTTGTATACTTATCTTGAATGCTTCAAACTTGCTGAGCTTACAAATTAGTTCTAGTATGTATATATATATATATATATTTTTTTTTTTTTAAATTAATTAATTAATTTATTTTTTGGCTTTTTGAGACAGGGTCTCGCTCTGCAGTTCAGGCTGACCTTGAACTCACTTTGTAGCCTAGGCTGGTCTCAAACTCTGCCTCAGCCTCCCAAGTGCTGGGATTATAGGCATGCACCACCATATCCAGCAGTTCTAGTTTTTTTAAAAAGACAATTTGAGATTTTTTTTTTGAGATAGGGTCTCACCATGTAGTTTAGACTATTGTTGAACTCACTGTGTAGCCCAGACTGGCCTTGAACTCTTAGTGATCCTCCTGCTTCAGCCTCCTCAGTGCTGGGATTACAGACATGTGCTGCTACACCCGGCTAATTTGGGAGTCTTTACATAGAAAATAATGTATTCTTTTTATCTGTGCCTTTTATTCCATTTTCTTGCCTTATTCTGTGGTTAAAACTTCTAGTTGAATTTTGTCAAACACTTTTTCTGTATCAACTAAATTGATTGAATAATTCTTCCCTAGCCTGGTAGTAGCTAATTATTGGATATTGAAATACCCTTTCATCCCTAGAATAAACTCCAGTTGATCATGGTGTTAGTTCTTTTTATATAGTGCTGTATATGTTTTGTGGTATTTTGTTGAGGATTTTCAATATTCACAAGAGATATTTGTCTTAGTTTTTGTTTTTCTTTGTGGTACTGTCTTTGTGTGATGGTACCTGGGTGATATCAGTCCATGTAATTAATGGAGAAGTGTTCTTGTGTATTCTATTTTCTGGAAGAGATTATGGAACACTGATCTTAATTCTTAACATTTGGTAGGATTTTCTAGTAAAGTCTTATGATCCTGGATATTTCCTTCCTGGAATTTGTTAAATTGTGAATTCAATACTTAAAGCACTATTCAAATTACCTGTTTCATATTGGGTAAGTCATAGTAGTTTGTGTTTTTCAAGGAATTCGTCCATTTTATTTAAATTGTCAAATTTATGTGTGAGAGTTTCTAAATAGTGTATTCCTGCCCATTTAATGTCTGAAGGGTCTGCAGTGATTCCCATTCCATTCCTGACATTAGTAGTTATGTATTCTCTCTGTTGTCAGTCTTGTTAGAGGATTGTAAATTTTATTGACTTCTCAAAGCACTCGTCCTCTATTTCACCAGTTTTCGCTGCTGTTCTCACACCCAGTCCCACTGACTTCTTTCTACGCATGTCTTCATCTCCTTCCTCTCCTGCTTTGGGTTTATTTTACTAATCTTTCTCCAGATTCTTTTTTTTTTTTTTTTTTGTGGTACTGGTGATCGAACTCAGGACCTTTGCTTGCCAGGCAGCTGCTTATGCCACTGAGCTAGATCCCCAGACCCTTTCCTCAAATTCTTGAGGTGAGAGCTTAGACTATTTATTTATTTTATTTATTTTTTCTGGAGGTACTGGGGATTGAACTCAGAACCCTGTGCTTGCTAGGTAGGCGCTTATTCCACTGAGCTATATCCCCAGCCCTTTTTCTTTTTTTTTTTTTTCTTGAGTTTAGACTATTGATTTGAGATTTCCTGCTTCTTGAATGTATGAATTTAGTGCTATAAGTTTTCCTGCCAACACTGCTTTAGCTGTGACTGGTGAACTTTGATATATTGTATAGTCATTTTTATTTAGTTCAGGGTATTTTAAATTTTCTTTGTGATTTTCTCTTTGACCTGTGAATTATTTACAGGTGTGTTATTTTGTTTCCAAGTATTTAAAGTGTTTTTGTCTTTCTGTTATCAAGTCCATTTTAAAAAAATACTCCATTTGTGGTTAGATAGCACACTCCATGTGACTTTTAATTTTTTGTTTCTGCAATAGGGTTTCACTATGTAGCCCAGGCTGGTCTCACACTTGCAGAGATCATCCTGGCTCAGCCTCCTGAGTGCTGGGATTACAGGTGTGTGCCACTATAGCCTGCTCTGTATGACTTTGATTCTTTTGAAATTTGTTGAGCTTGTTTAGTGGACAATAGTCTGTTTTGATATATGTACTGTAGGGAATTCAAAAGAATATGTATTTGGCTGTTGGGTGGAATATTCTATAAATGTTGATGAGCTTTTATTGTTGATGGCATTGTTGACTTCTGACTTTCTGTCTAATTCTGTCAGTTGTTGAGGGGGAGGTTGAAGGCTTCAACTGTAATTGTGTATTTGCTTCTTCTCTCAGTTCTATCCAGTTTGCTTCACATATTTTGACAGGATCGTTATGTTTTCTTGGTGGACTGACAACTTTATTATTATATACCATCCCTCTCTCTCTTCCCTATGAAGTCTGCTTTATCTGACATCCTTGTAGACACTCCTGCCTTTTTTGACCTTTTTCTGATATCTTTTCATCACATCTCTTTCCCATTTGTTTGCTTTTAACCTGCTTATAAGTTAGATTGTATGTTTGAAGTGAGTTTTTGTAGATAGTTTATTCTTGGGTCATGTGTTTGTGTGTGTGTGTGTGTGTGTGTGTGTGTGTGTGTGTGTGTGTATGTGTGTGTGTGAGAGAGAGAGAGAGAGAGAGAGAGAGAACTGTGGATGAAACCCAGGGTAGGGTTGCAGTCATTCTACCACTGACCTATGCCTTCAGCCAAGTCATCAATTCTGCCAAACTCTCTCATTTAATTTGTGTACACGTCACTTACATTTAATGCAATTATTAATGAGAGGGCCTCAGTCTGCTATTCTTGCTTGCTTGTTCTGTTTTTATTTGCTTTCTTTTTCCTGATGTTCTGTGGGCTATTTTTAACCTTTTTTTTTTTAGAACTCTACTCTTATTTTTCTATTGTGCTTTGAATACATCTCTTTCTGTGGCTTTTTCACTGGGGCCTTTAGATGTCTCAGGGATGTACGCAGATCTCTGTCTCTCCTCTCTTTACCTACCTTCCTATGTCTATCACAGTCTGCTGGCCATCATAACTCTACAAATTCAGATGAAATATAGAAATTTTATCTCCTTTTAAATCCCTGTATCCTTGCCCATTTACAATTGTCTTAAATATTTCTTTCACATACATCAGACAGTGTTACAACTTCTGCTCGCAACAGTTAAAGATACTTTGGAGCACTTGAGAGTGGAGAGAGGTCTGTTGTATTCACCCCTGCTTTTGCTCACTGTTCGTTTTTCTTCCTCAATATTCCAATTTTCTTTCTTTTTTAACCATTTTCTTTCTGTTTAGAAAAACCCTTTTAGACCTACTGGTGACACATTCTGTTAGTCTTATTCTTCTGGTATCGCGCCCTCCCACTGATGGCCTTACACTGACCCAGCATTATCTCCCAACACCCATCACTGATACCAGGCTCTGCTCTCGGTGCCCATTCTGAGTGTGGACCGGTGTACAATGGCGTGTCCCCTGCCCACCCCTCCCTCCCACCACACTGTAGCTAGTCATCTTTCCACTGTAACGATCTTTTTCATCTTTTTACCCATAGTTTTGACTTTTCTGGAATGACATGTCATTGGAATTTGATAGTATGCAGTCTTTTCCGATTGACTTTTTTCACTTAGTAATATGCACTTAAGTTTCCTCCATACCTTTCCATGGTTTATTATCTCATTTCTTTTTAGTGCTGAAAAATGTCCCACCATCTAGATTCTGCACGCTCCTACTGAGGAACATCTTGGTTACCTTTAAGTTTAGGAAATGATGAATAAAGCTGTTATAATATTTTATGTAGGGGTTTTGCATGGCTAAGTTTTCAGGTCTTGTGGGTAAACAGGAAGGAGTGCCATGGCTGGAATGTTTGATAACGGTATGTTCAGTTTTGTAAGAAACTGTCAAACTGTCTCCAAAGCGGCTCTGTTTCCTTCACTCCTGAAAGATACTCCTGCTGGGCAGGTAGGTTGGAAGTTCTTTGCATCGCTCCCTTCTGGCCTCTGTGGTTTCTGACGAGAAGCCTGTGCCCCTCAGATTTCCTCCCATGAGTAAGGTGTCATTTCTTTCTTATTGCTTGGTTGCTTTTCTTTTTTAACCTTTACTGCCCAGGAATTTGACTATGATGCTTTGGGGATGGGTTTCTTCGAGTTTATTGGGTATGGTGTTTACTCAACTTCTTGAATCTGTAGGTTTATATCTTTTGTCAAATTTGGGATGTTTTGGCCAATCTTTATTTTTTCAGCCCTACTTTCTTTTTGTTTTCCTTCTAAAACCCCAATGACTTAAATTAGATCTTTTATTATGGTCCCACAGTGTCTTTTAAGTGTATTTTCTCTATCTTATCCAGATTGGATAACTTCTTTTACTTTACCTTCCCATGTACTGATTTTTCCTCCCTCCACTCTGCCTATAAGCCCACCTGTTGAAATTTTTACTGCTGTTATTGTATTTCTGCCCTGTATCTCCTATTGCTTTGCTAAGAGTATATTTTCACTTATTTCAGGTGTATTTGTAATCTCTGCAGCATTCCTGTGACCAGGTAACTAACATCTGTGCCATCACAGTGCTGGGGTCAGCTTGTTTTTCTTCATTCAATTTGAGATCTTCCTGGTTCTTGACATGAACGGTGATTTTCAATTGAAACTTGGACGTTTTGGGTATCACATTATGAGACTTGTGGTCTTTATTTAAACTTTTTTTTTTGAGCTGAGTTGTGATAACAGTGTTCTAGCAGGTGAAGGGGCAGAGCACTGTCATGCTACTGCAGAGTGAGGCAGGTTTCCCAGCGGGACTCTCCCCTGTCACTGTTGACTTGGGGTGGAGCTGTAGATCCTCAGTAGGCTCCAGTGCCACTTCACCATCTAAAAGGGGTACCAGGGCCTGGTTGCTGCTACCCTTGTGACCTCCACTACCATCAGGAGGGGTGGTTAAAATTCCTGACTCTGTTAGGCCTCTGTCTTAATTACTTTTCTCTCATTGCTGAGACAAAATAGCCAACACCCAAAATTAAGGAAGGAAAGGTTTATTTAGCTCACAGTTTGTGGAGGTTTCAGTCCATAATCCCATTGGCTCCAAGGCAGAATGAGGCACAGGGCAGAGGGCAACAGTTCATGGTGTGGAGTACAGCGAAAGCAGCAAAAGCAAAAGTGCCGAAGAGCAGCCAATTTCCTTCCTTCTATTGTAAGCTACCACCCAGGGAGGGTGTAGCACTCATATCATCTCAGAGCCCTCCTCTTGCAGAGGCTCAGGATGTTTACAAAGTGAGGACCCTGGTCCCCTGCTGAATTGCTTAAACTTCTAGACCTCTCAAGTTGACATAATGTATCAACCATGACAATCCACCCTTTGTCAACTTGGCACCCCAACACATTTCTTTAAACCATTTCCAGATACGAAGTTATACTTATTTTTATCAGTTCACAACTTGAGCATTGTAACACAGGTTTAACGAAACTTAAGAACCAGTATTAAGCCCATCAACATTATATTGCATTAGAACCATAACACTGTGCCCCTGGACCCCCAAACCCATGCACATCCCTTTACAGAAAAGGCATTTAGTCTATCTGCAAGAGTTGCCAAAGTCCAAACAGTTTCAGCATTGCTGAAAAGTCCAAGTTTCAAGTCTCCTGAGATGTAAGGTAAACTCTTAAGCTGTGAGCCCCTTACAAATCGAAAGTTAAACACTTCCAACATTCAACGGTACAAGATAAACATTTCCATTCCAAAAGTTACAGAGAGGAGGATACAAAGGATTGGGACCAAAGCAAATCCAAAATCCAGCAGAGCAAGCATTAAGTCCTGTAGTTCCATGTTAAGCATCCAAGGCAATCTGTGACAAGTTGTGAATTCCAAAGGGCTAAGATAGCTCCACGTCCAGTGGTTGTAGCTCCCATGGCTTCTCTCTTGGGCCCACTCTGCTCCCTCTTTGCAGGTTTCCTCAGATAATGCATGTTCCTGGCTTTTCCAAACTTCTGGGGCCTCCACTGCACCTTTGGTTTCACCCTCACAGCTTCATACACTGCTCTCAGGGGCACTGCCTGGCCTTCTTCTGAAATCTGGGAGGTAGCCTTCTTAACTCCACAACTCTTGCATTCTGCATGCACCTAAAACCAGTGCCATGTTGTGGGTGATGTCAAGGTCTGCTGCCATCTGGAGTGTAGCCAGGCTTCCCTCTTTCTTGGCTATAGGGGTCAAGTGCCTGGATCACTGTGCACTTGGAATCCAACTCTGAGGAACAGATTCTCTATACCAGCACCATTCTAGAACCTGGTGTGGCTGCCACCATTCTGGAACATGGCACTCTGTGGCTTTCTTTTCAAAGCAAAGTCTTTCACTTTTGCAGTTTTGAGGCTATAAAGGGTGGCAACGTGCTGCTTCTTGTGATGCCCTCAGGCCATCTTTTATATTCTCCTGTCCTGCCAGGGATATTGCTCAGTGGCATTAGCACTTGCCTGGCAAGCCTGAGGTCATGAGTTCAATTCCTGGTGCCAAAAAAAAAAAAAGAAAAAAGATATATTCTGTTCTTTCTTGGCAATTGAGATCTTCTCAGCTCTGTCTTTGTAGTCCACAGCTTTACTGGAGCTTCCTTTCTGGCCAAACTCACAACCTTTTAAATCATTCTGCTGAGCTCTCTGCTCCTGATTCTCAACATAGGTCTGGGTAAAAGCCCTCAACAGTAGCCAAGCCACCACCTCAACATTCAACTGCCTTGAAATTTCTTCTGCCAGATTAATTAGTCCACCACCCTTAATCTCAGTCTCAGGCAAAGTCCCTGGACATGAGCAAAATGCAAACTTTCTGCCAAGCCATAACATACATCATCTGGAGTCCAACAACCAATGCAGTCCTTCTCAGCAGAAACCTCCTGAGCTTGGTCTTTACCAGCAGGATTTCTATCACCTTTCTGGTCTTCTGATTGCTGACCAGAATCTTCCATACAGAACAGCCTAAGGCATTCCAGCTATTCCAGCTGTACTCTTTCAGGCAACGTCTCCCAACCTTTCCAAACTCTTTCCACAAGCCATTCCCAAGGGGTTTTGAACCACATGGTCAGGTTGGTTTTGTTTTGTTTTTTTGTTTTTTTTTTTTGGTACTGGGACTTGAACTCAAGATCCCTGTGCTTGCCAGGCAGGTACTTGTGCCATAGCTATATCCCTGGCCCCCTACATATGGTCAGGTATAGTCACAGCAATGATCCTGCTTCTCTGGTATCAAATTCTGTCTTAATTATTTTGTTGCTGAGACAAAATGCTTGAAGAACAAAATTAAGGAAGGAAAGGTTTACTTACCTCATGGTTTGTGGAAGTTTCAGTCCATAATCAGCTGCGTGGAATGGCAGAGGGGCAACAAGTCATGGCAGTGAAAGACACAGAAGTGACAAGAGTAAAGGAGGGGCAGAGCAGCCTCTGCCTCCCTTATACTGTAGGTAGGCTACCTCCCTAGGGCGGGGCTCCATGCCCTCCTCTTGCATAGGCTCAGGATGTTTACAAGGTGAGGACCCTGGCCCCTGCCGAGTCATTCAGTTAAGCTTCTAAACTTCTCAAGTTGACACAATGTATCCACCATAACAGCCTCCCGGACACTCCCCAGTATTTGGAGGAAGGGGTGCCTCATTACTGCTTGCTGGTGGTGAAGTCCAGGCTTCCCATATAATGGTACTGTTACCATCAGCAGAGATACACAAAGTGGCCTGGCTGCCCTGCACTCCTTAAGGGCAGAAGTTTGGGCTCACTGCCAGCCTTTGTTGGGACTGGACCATAGCTTTTCCTGTGGTATTTGGCTGGAGTAGAGTGATTAATGTCTTTTTCGGCTTCTTATTCCCTAAACTTTTTATTAGAGACAGAAGGTTTAGAATTTTGTTTCGCTTCTGGCCTGCACTTAGCATTTCTAGTTTGCTGGCCTCTTTAGCTCTGCATCTGGGATGCTGAGGTGAGATGAACAGCAATCCAGGAAACTCAGGCCATGTCACTCCTTGGGTTCTGAAGTCTTCTTCTGTCTACATTTCTGAGTTTGTGTTCTGAGTTTGTGTTTGCTTTCTGTATAAGGTCCAGGGATTCTAATTGTCATTTGTGGGAAGAATGTAGTACATCTACTCCCGTCTCAGAATGGAAACCCTCTTTTTGGTCATTTTCATGCAAACATTCTGCTAAATCTTCAGGACAAGCAGGCACTGTGCGGCCTCTTCAGGGTGAGCAGGAACAAAGAGATCATAGCTCCTATGCGCTAGGCCCTCGTCACTCTGTGGGACACACAGCTATGCTCAAATAGTCTGCCATATGTTTAAGAACATGGCTTGGAATCAAATGGAACAAGTTCCTGATTCCAGCTCTGCCTCTTCCAAGCTCTGTGACCCCTGGTAAGTTAGCTGAACCCTCTGAAATTAATTGTCCCCATTTGTAAAATATGGGAAAGATTACTGCCAATCTCATAGGCTGCTGGTGGAGTCAATGAAACGGTGTGTGTAAATCACTTTGCATAGCGTCAACATGCAGTAAGTGCTTAGTAAATATTAGTTGTTGCTGTTGTTCCTAAAGGGCAGGCTGTGCTGAGTATAATAATCCTGCCATAGCCCTGTCTGCACCACACGGAGGCTGCCTCTCGATGTAACCTGTGCCTACCACCTTTTACTTCCCATGATCCATCACAGAAACCACTTTAACCCAGGTCTTTTTGGAGGGGTTGAGATGGATTCACAGAATAGGGGATAAAAGAATGCTCACTGTTTTTGCTCCTCCTCCTTTCCTTTATTTGTTCCTGCACCACTTCAGCAAATACTTGTGCTTGGCACTGTGAGGAGAGCTTGCAATCTAGTGGGATAGGCATCTATGAAGTGACAATTTGGGCCAGCATCAACCTCACCTGGCTTGAGTGTCAAGAAGGATACAATCAAAATACTCAGAGGGGGAAATCACATTTGGAGAGAAGAGTCAGGAAAGAGTTCATGGAGGAGGGGGCTTGTGAGCTTGATTTCAGTAGGTAGGCGTGGTAAAAGGGCATGAGACAAACACAAGATATACAGGAAGGTATGACTTATCCCTGAAAAGCAGAACACAGTGCAATGCCTTTGTGGGGAACCAGCATGAGAGGAAACAAAAAAGTGTGCAGGTGATGGAAATATGAGGTGAATGTTCAAATTTTTATCACAGTAAAAGACACATTGCCATTAACCCCCCTCGATATACCTGCCTTTGAACGCACTCATCCCATTATTCTCGCCACTGTCTGAAGCAGTTCTGGAAGTCCACTTTCATGAGTGTCTTTAAGAAGTGTGATACAAAATGCAGTGAGTTTCGGCTGCTGTGTGCCATCCAGTGGGAAACAGGCCCATAAAAACATTGTGGTGTGTCTTCATCCTGATTCACCAGATCCAACACCATGTAACTTCTGGCTCTTCCTCAAAATCAAAATGCCAAGAAAAGTAAACATTTTGAATCAATTCAGGACACTGAGGCAGCCAGGACAGTGCAACTAATGACACTTACAAAAGAGGACTCCAGAGCTGCTCCAGAAACTGGCAAGAATGAGGGACAAGTGCATTCAAAGTGAGGGGAGGCTTTTGAGGCCATGTGTTTTTTACTGTAACAAATTTAAGAAATTAAGTATTCCCCATATATGTTGGTCATACTTTCTATGTTACAGCTAATACTAAGACCTTTAAATGTTAGGTATACCAGCCCAGGTTAAAGTTAACTATCAGAAGTCAAATTATAATAGCTGAAACACATAAGACTTATTTTCCTAGGTAAGATAATTTCAGAGTTTGGCAAGCTGAGGTTGTCTAGTGGCTCTTCTGAGACCTAGGCTTCTTATATTCCCAGCAAGTGCTCCATCTTGAAGTTTGTCTCACAGCCTGAGATGCCCACCGGAGCTCCTGCACACCAGACCTGGAAGGAGAAGGAAGGAAGGCAGGCAGTCCCCCACCCACCCTGTGGGACCTGCATGAACTCCTCTGGGGAGCAGTACCCAGCAACTTCTTACGCCTTCCTGGCCAGAACCAAGTCACATGGTCCACTTGTCTGCAAGGCAGACTGAGAAAAACCATTTTAAAATTTCGGGCAAATTGCTCTTTGGGTAAGACATGAATTTTGCTACCAAAAGGTAGCAAAAGGAAGAATGAATGTAAGAAGAAACTAGAATGCTGTGATACCAGAGAAAGGAATTCAGACTTAATTCAGAGGCAAAGGGAGCCTTGCTGTAGATTCTTCAGCAGGAGGGAGACACAATCCCAGTTGTTAATTTGTCTGGGAGTGTGGGGCAGTAGGAGGAGATTCGAGGCTGAGAGTGAGGAGATGATTTCATCAGTCAAGGAGGGTAGAGATGAAGAAATGACAAGAGACAGTGAAGAGAAGAACTCACGGAGACTCTTACTTCAGGGGTAGAGGGTGGCAACTCACTGGAGGGTGAGGGTGTTGAGGGGCACCCTAAGTTGGTGTTTCAGTGGGAAATCTCTGACAGTTCATCAAACGATGTGGACTTGGATGGTGGGGTCGTTTTTAGAAGAGAAATCAAAAGCAGAGTTTCTTTGGGGGCCAGGTGAGAAGTTCAGACATAACATTTAGGTTCCCAAGGTGTGGAGCATCAACCTCACCTGGGAACTTGTTCAAATGCAGGTCGTTAGGCCACATGTGAGCCCTGCTGCACTAGAAACTGGGGGCAGGGCCCAGCTATCTGCATTTTCATAAAAACTCTATTTCTAGCCTTAAATGATAGGAAATAAAGATTTTAAAAATTTACCACTTATAATGGCATCAAAATATTAATATTAAATATTGCAGAGTAATTTGAATGAAGATATGTAAGACTTACTATGCTCTGAAAACCATAAAATACTGCTGGGAGAAATTTTTTAAAAACCCAGATAAATTGAGAAATACTATGTTCATCCACTGGGAGACCCATTATTGTCAAGATGGCAATAGTCCTCAAGTGAAATGTATAGATTCAATGGCTTCAATGCAATCTCAACAAGCTTGCTGTTTGTGGAAATCGACACACGAGTTCTCAAATGCATGTGGAAATGCTAAAGTCCTAGAATAGCCAAACAACAAAGGAATAAAGGTGAATGAAAAGCTTATACTACCTAATTTCAAGATTTATAAAGATATAGTTCTACAGTAGGATGTTGGTGTGGAGACAGATAAATCAACAGAACTGAGAGTCTAGAAACAGACCTGGAATAAATGGTCAATTGACTTTTGACAAAAGTACCAAGGCAAAGTAACGGGGAAAGGGTGATCTTTTCAACAAACCATATGGGAACAGTTGGATAGTCACATGCCAAAAAAAAAAAAAAAAAGAAGAACATTAACCCTTCCCTATCCTGACACCTTATATATGCAAATTAACTTGAAAAGGAGCAGAGGTCTAATACTAGAGCTAAAACCACAAAACTTCCATAAGAAAGTACAGGGAAAAAACTCAGTGACTTGTTTGACACAGATTCCTTAAGTGAGACCAAATGGAACACAAACTATAAATTAGACTTAATCCAATTAAACTTCTGAATGGTTTTGTTTTGTTTTGTCTTTTTTGGACAAGGTTTCACTATGCAGTTCAGGCTGGCCTTGAGCTCACTTTGTAGCCCAGGCTGCTCTTGAACTCACAACTGATCCTGCTGCCTCAGCCTCCCCAGTGCTGGAATTACAGGCGTGCGCCACCACACCTGGCTCTGAATGTCTGTTTCTAAAAGTAAAAATGAGCTGGGCATGGTGGCACACGCCTGTAATCCCAGCACTGGGGAGGCTGAGGCAGGGGCATCATTGCAAGTTCGAGACCAGCCTGGGCCACAAAGTGAGCTCAAAGCCAGCCTGAACTGCATAGTGAGACCCTGTCTCAAAAAGACAAAACAAATTTATAAAAGTAAAAGTGTTTTTACAAATGAAATGCACATGCAGTAAGAAATTATTTGTGAAATGTGCACATATATATCCAATGAAGCACTCATATCCCTGAATACCTGAGAACATAGTGGAACAGGAAGGAAACAAGAGTCCAATTTTCAAAATAAGAAAAAATGTGAACAGATATATAACAGAAGATAAATGGATGCTAAGTAACACCTGAAAACTGTTCAACATGCTTAGTCATTAAGATAATACAAAATAAAACCATAATGACACACTGCTATCCTTCTGCACCCGTGGCTGAGGTTAGGAAGGCCAACCCCAACAGACAGACATTGGCAGAAACACAGAGCAGTTAGGGTTTCACCTAGTGCCTGTGGGTGTGTAAAATGGTGCAACCAATTTGGAAAACAGTCTTGAAGTTTCCTGTAAAGTGAAACATATACTTATTATAGGACCCAGCCATTCTACTCCCAAGAAAAAATAGCACACAGATTTTAATAATTTTATTTGTAACAGCCCAAATGTCCATCAACAGGTGATGGGAGAAAGTAATTGTTATATATAAAAATTGCCTATTAGTAATTGTCTTGGTTACTTTTCTCTCGTTGCTGAGACAGAATACCCAACACCCAAAGTGAAGGAAGGAAAGGTTTATTTAGCTTACAGTTTATGGAGGTTTCAGTCCATACTTGGCTGGTTCTGAGGCAGAGTGGCACATGCAGAGGGCAAACTGTTCAGGGCCGCAGAGCACAGCAAAAACAACCAGAGCAAAAGGGAGGAATGGCTGCAAGCAGCCTCCTCTTCTCCCCTACATTGTAAACAGCCCGCCCCCACCCAGGGGGCGTGCACCTCTCACATAACCTCCACGCCCTCCACTTCCACAGGCTCAGGATGTATACAAAGCAAGCACCCCAGCTCCCTTCTGAGTCACATAGTTAACCTTTTAAACTTCCCAAATTAACACAATAAACAACATCCCAGAAGGGTAAGGGCATGTCCTTTTTACCCTAAGATTTACAACTGCTGAGTTACTTACCCAATAGACTCGCCAAGCTGACACAGTGTATCACCCATAACACTCCACCCCTTGTCAACTTGGCAATCATACACATTTCCTTCAACCAGTTTCCAGATACAAAGACATGCTTATTAGAAACATAACATTTTGGCCCCATACAAATGAAAATTAAACACAACATTTAAAGGCACAAAATAAACATTACCATTCCAAAAGGCACCAACAGGGTAATATAGAGCATTGGGACCAAAGCAGTTCCAAAATCCAGCAGGGCAACATTCTGTCCTGTAATTCCACATCCAGCATCTGAAGCAACTTGCGGCACGTTGTGAGCTCCAAAGGGCTTGCATGAGTCCACCTCTATGGCACTTCTGGTGGTTACAGCTCCCATGGCTTCCCTCTTAGGCTTGTTTTGCTCCCTCTTTGCAGCTTTCCTTAGATGATCCATGGTCCTGTCTTTTCTAAACTTCTGAGGTCTCCAGGGCACCTTTTGCTTCACACTCACAGCTTCACACACTGCTCTCTCAGGGGCACACTGCCTGGCCTCCCAGGCCTTCTGAAATCTGGGTGGAAGCCACTTTAACCTCAGAACTCTTGCATTTTCCTTGCACCTAAAGCCAGGGCCACGTGGATGATGCCAAGGTTGCTGCCACCTGGAGCAGTAGCTAAACTCTCCTCTCTCTTGGCTGTACGGGTCGAGCGCCTGGATCGCTGGGCACACTGAATCCAATTCTGAGGAACAAATTCTCTATGCCATGGCCATTCTGGAACATGGTGCTCTTTAGCTTCCTTCTCAAGGCAAGGCTGCAAAGGGTAGAGACTTGCTGCTTGTGATGCCCTCAGGCCATCTTTTCCATTCTCTTGTTCCTTCATAGCAATAGAGATCACCTCAGCCTTATCTTTGCGGTCCACAGTTTTATCGGGAGCTTCCTTTCTGGCCAAACTCACAACATTTTAAATCATACTGCTGGGCTCTTTTCTCTTGATTGTCAATATAAATCTGGCTAAAAGCCCCCAACAATAGCCATGCCACTGCCCAACATTCGACTCGCCTTGAAATTTCTTTTGCCAGATTAATGAGTTCACTGCTGCCCTTAATCTCAGTCTTAGGTAAAGTCTCTGGACATGAGCAAAATGCAGATAAACTTTTTGCCAAGCCATAACATACATCATCTGGAGTCCAACAGCCAATGCAGTCCTTCTTTCCAACAGAAACCGTCCAAACCCGGTCCTTACCGGCAGGATTTCCACTGGCCTTTTGGTCTTCTGAACTCTGACCAGAATCTCCCATACAGAACCGCTGAAGGCGTTCCAGCGCATCTCTTTCAGATGACATCTCTGAACCTTTCCAAACTCTTCCCACAAGCCATTACCAAAGGCTCTTGAACCACATGGTCAGGTGCAGTCACAGCAATGACCTCACTCTGCTGGTACCAAATTCTGTCTTGGTTACTTTTCTCTCGTTGCTGAGACAAAATACCCAACACCCAAAATGAAGGAAGGAAAGGTTTATTTAGCTTACAGTTTGTGGAGATTTCAGTCCATACTTGGCTGGTTCTGAGGCAGAATGGCACATGGATGGCAAAGGGCAAACTGTTCAGGGCAGCAGAGCACAGCAAAAACAACCAGAGCAAAAGGGAGGAATGGCTGCAAGCAGCCTCCTCTTCTCCCCTACATTGTAAACAGCCTACCCCCACCCAGGGGGCGTGCACCTCTCACATAACCTCCATGCCCTCCACTTCCACAGGCTCAGGATGTATACAAAGCACCCCAGCTGCCTTCTGAGTCTCATAGTTAACCTTTTAAACTTCCCAAATTAACAACAATCCCAAGAATAAACAACTTCCCAGAAGGGTAAGGGCATGTCCTTTTTACCCTAAGATTTACAACTGCTGAGTTACTTACCCAAACCTGTAGATTCGCCAAGTTGACACAATGTATCACCCATAACAGTAATAAAAAGGGATAAGGTATTGATAGGTACAATATAGGTAAATTTCAAAATACGCTGAGTGAGATAAGCCAGAGACAACAAGCAGTTTGTATCGTATAACACATCTTCATAAAATCCCAGAAAATGCACAGTGAGCCACAGCGATAGAAACAGGTTCCTAGCTACCTGGGACAGGTTTGGATGCTGCAGGGAGGAAAGAGCAGACTCTCGGGCTCTGCATGGAGAGAGAGCTTAGGGCGCGGGTGCCACATTCACTGTCTTGCCTGTGGTGCTGTGTGGAAGCGTTCGGCTTCAGAACTTACCAAGGGGTGATTACATACCTGTAGCTTGGCTTGTACCTTGTCAGTCTTTAAACAGCTCCCTCACCCCTGTCCCAGGCCTACTGGCCTGACTCAGAGACTGGGTATAGAGCCCAGAACTCTATTTGACAAACATTCCAGGCAGTTCTGACATACACGGAAGTCTCCAAACCACTGATTTAGGTAGCAGATTCCCAGCAGGTAGCTGAATAAGGCCCTGGGCTGGAGCATACATTTGAGAGTCACTTGCTGGGAAGTCGTAACTTAAAGGTGTAGGAAGTTGAAACTGTAGGAAGAGGAGATTTAATAGCGAAGAACTGAAAGAAAGGGGTAGAAACTTAATGAAAATGTACTTTCAGGAGATGGGAGGGAAAAGGAACAGGTGACAGAAGGTGCAGCAGCCTAAGGTTATGGCAGGGGGTCTAGCAGACACTGAAAAGGGACTGCAGAGTTCAGTGCGGTCAGCGGTGATGGTGGCAGTGTGGTGCCCCTGTGTGCATCAGTGCTTTCCAGCGTCCAGCCCGACTGCACGGCTGTCAGCGCCGGAGCCGTGTCATGAAGGGTGGACAGACGGGTGCGATGAGACCTGGTAGGTGGCACCGCTGGGGGAAGGAGCCCTGATGGGTAGAGTCTTGCTTTTTCCCCAGCTTGTGCTCCTGTTCAGTCCGATCTCTTAAACGGAGCTCTTACTCCTCTATTTTGAAAATGAGGGTAAATGCTGCCCACTAACAGGGTAGAATCGTTATGGCACATAAAATCCCTGCTCCAAATGGCTTACATAGTTGGTATTTTCTTTATGCTTTGCACCTCCACCTTGGGTTCCTCATCCTACAGATGAACAAATTGAGGTCCAGGGTGGGCAGGCGATGTTCCCAAGGACATAGGACTAGTAAATGCTCCATGTTTGAAGGCCCGTTTCTTACTTGGAATGGATAGCTGAGCAGGTCCAGGATGAGCCTCAGGGGTGCTGTAGACTCCTGTAGCATGTGCAGACTGGGGAGAAATGTGACTTTGCCCCCCGAGCAAGTGTGTAGGTAGTGCACAGCAGCAACCCCGGAGTGTGGCCTTGCTGCTCTCTCCTCACCATGCATCTCCCGGCGCAGTTTCACTACCCCTCTGCCTCACCAGTCTGCACGCCAGGAGCCGGTGCTCTCACCTCTCATCATTCATTCGCTCTGACAGGCAAGTGCTGGCCACCTACAGTTTGACCAGCACCACATTTGGCACAGAGATAGACCCACTGAGGATGCAGATGAGGAGGTAGGGCAGGGGCAGAGAAAACCTGACACATACAAGGCAGCCCATGCTGCAAACAGGAGAGATGGCATATAAGCAGTGGTTGTTTGGAAAGATTCTGTTTGAACCCAACACGGTAGTACACCCCTATAATCCCAGCACTCGCTGAGACAGCAGGATCACTATGAGTTCAAGGCCAGCCTGAGCTACATAGTGAGTTCAAGGGCAGCCTGAGCTTTACATAGAGTGAGGCCCTGTCTCAAAAAGACAAAAAAAA
>PVLD010012896.1:0-58264 GCA_004027595.1 Dinomys branickii | reverse complement strand
TGGGAAAAAATCCTAGCTGGCTGTCCCTCAGACAAAGGTCTTCTATCTAGAACATACAAAGAATTAAAAAACATGTACCTGTCCAAATTCAAAGACCCAATCCAGAAATGGGCATCTGAGATGAATACACACTTCTCAGACAAAGAAATACAAATGGCAAATAAATATATGAGAAAATGTTCCACATCTTTAGTCATTCAAGAAATGCAAATAAAAACAACATTGAGATTTCATCTCACCCCAGTAAGACTGGCCAGTATGAAAAATCATCCAATAACAAATGCTGGCGAGGCTGTGGAGAAATAGGGACTCTACTACACTGCTGGTCGGAATGCAGACTGGTGCAACCACTATGGAGAGCAGTTTGGAGATTTCTCAGCAAACTAGGTCTAGAGGTTCCATTCAAACCAGCTATTCTCCTTCTGGGTATTTTCCCAGAAGATCTGAAAACATCATATCACTCTGATATATGTGCACCCATGTTTATAGCAGTGCAATTTGTAATAGCTAAATTGTGGAAGCAACCCAAATGTCCATCCACAGAAGACTGGATTAAAAAACTGTGGCATTTTTATATAATGGAATATCACTCAGCTATAAAGAGGAACAGATTTGGGGCCTTTGTAGGCAAATGGTCACAATTAGACACCATACTCATAAGTGAAATAAATCAGAGGTACATGTGCAGGCACCGTATTGTGTCACTGGTGTAAGAATCTGAGGGTGGGAATATAAACTAAGAGACATGAAGAAAATCTGTTCAAAAGTAAAGAACAGATGGGATGAGGGAAAGGAGAAAAGAAACAGGCAAAAATGTATGTATGTTTGTACATATATACATATGTGCAGGATGGCTAACATGGTTCTACTATTGTCTTATGTCACTTGATGATAAGGAATAGTTGATGACTGGTTGTTTGATCAATCTTGTATGTCTATGTGTGTTTTCCTGAGCATACACTTTGAAGATATCAATATGCAATGCAACAACTATTGTTGGTTTCCTGTTGCTTTGTCTATAATTTAATTCTGATTATACTGTTATTGTGCTACTTTGTGTCTCTTTGTTAATGCTTTCTGCTTTTTGTTGTTGTTGTTGTTGTTGTTGATGATGTAGTTGTTTTTCTTTCACACTTTAAAAAGAAAAATTATATAAAAAAAACAAAAAAGGAAGGAAGGGATAATTGTCTATGTATGTAAGTAAGTATATATGTATATGCAGCATATCTAACATAGTTGTACTACAGACTTAGGTCACTTTGTTGTAAGGAATAGTTGATGATTATTTGTTTAATCAATTTTGCATGTCTATATCTGTTTTCCTGAGTATACACTTGAAGTTATCAATATGTAATGCAACAACCACTGTTGATTCCCTGTCAACTTGTCTGTAACTCAGTTTTGATTGTACTATTCTTAGGCTACTTTGTGTCTGTTTGTTAATATGTTTTTTGTTCTTTTACTTTTAAAATAAAAGTGAAAAAAAAAAAGAGAAAGGGGCAAATGGTTTCATCCTCCCTCGTGACAATACTCAGGGTCACACACTGCTTTTGGCACAGCAATTTCTGTTCAATAAAAACATGACTGTGTATCTACATCTACCTTGTTTGCTGGATCTGGCATCTTGCAACTTCTGATTCTTCCCAAAGTCAAAATGACCATAAAGGTAAACATCTGAATCAATACAGGAGACTGAGGTACCCATGACAGTGCAACTAAAAACATCCATGAAAAAGGACTTCCAGAACTGCTTCAGAAATCGGCAAGAAGAATGATGGGATAAGTGTGTTCAATGCCAGAAGAGCACTCTGAGGGGGATTAATGGCAAGGGGTCCTTTAACCATTTTTTTTTTTTTTTGCAGTACTGGGGATCAAACTCAGGACCCTGCGCTTGCTAGGCAAGCGCTTATTCCACTGAGCTATATCCCCAGCCCAGAAGGGGTCCTTTACTACAATTTTTTTTTAACTTAAACCTTCACCATATGTTTTGGTCACACCTCATACTAAACTAAACATAATCAGGTGGTCACATATTGAATCACTCATTGTTACTACCCAAGATCTGAGTCCTCCCATCCAACATGGTAAGTAGAACAAAGCCAGTTCTCACAGAATTCCACCTAAAGTAGGGACAGATCAGAGACATTCAAGGAGATTGCATGAGATTAGAAGAAAGAGATGCTTTCTCCAGCTTTCTGGCTTATTGGGTTCTTGTTATTGTTTGTGTCTAGATGTCCTCCCAAAGCCTCATGCAGCCATGGGGGACATACTCTTCCAGAGGTAACTGAATCTAGAGTTTATGACTGATTCATAGTACAATGCTGGGATTAAGGGTGCTGGGATTAAAACTGTGATTGCTGCATCACTCCATTGATTGGATCGGCACCATCCTAATCCCAGAAATCTGGATAAAGGGGGAAGAAAGAGGCTTGTTTCACCCTTTTGATCTTGCTGCTTTTTCTGTTTTCTGTCACCATGAGGGAGTTTCCCCTTCTGCCACTCCACCCTGCCTTGGAGCCAGCTGATTATGGGCTGAACCCTGCATGAACTGTGAGCTAAATAAATTTTTCCTTCCTTAACTTTGGGTGTTGGGTATTTTGTCTCAGAAATAAGAGAAAAGTAACTAAGACAATGCTGGAGTAGAATTTTCTAGAACATGAAAGCTAAATAAACCAGAGGAGATAAAATTTAAAGATCCTGTGTCAAGAGGTCTACTTGGAAGGAAAATATTCCCTAAGAGAAAGTAGACTTGGGGGCATCAGGGAGGCTTATCAATAAACCCTAAAAGAAAAAAAGAAGAAAGGCTCTCTATTGTGACTCTGTGGATTTTGACAACCACAGAGCAACCTAGTCACTGGGCTGTTGACATGGCATCACAAAGACTAGATGACTGAGAAAGAGACACGTGAGCAAGGTTACTTGCTACCTTCCTTTAGTTGCTCATTGCAGGAAAAACTTTGCCTGGGGATGGAATCACTGAACACCTCAAAGGAGTTCCTACTCCTCCAGAGTAGAAACATTGGAGGCTGGAATGGGAAGACACAGCCATGGTCACCACTTTGATCTTGGTGAATCACCAAGCTCTGCAATGCAGCGGCTCAGAGACTCTCCACAAGTAACCCAATCTATGTAATAGGAGAGAATTTAATAAAATCAATGATTTTCAAGCTCCTCCACCAAGTTCTACAGTCCCTCAGTATAAACTCAGAGGCCACTATAGGCTTTGGAGAGAGGATATTAAAGGAGTTACATGGTGGGTGAACCTCTGGGTCTCCCTGTGTGGTGGTTATGCTTCACTGTCAACATAATTAGATTGAACAGTGCCCAGGACAGTAGTAAGGCATGCTTCTGGGTATGTCTGGGGAGGTCACGGGGGTGTGACCTTAAGATCTGTATTTGGCCCCTCACCCCTTCCTCTCTGGTGCTGTTCTCCTGCTCTGCTCCCCAGCCAATATGAACGAAGCTGCTTTCCTCGACTATGCTCTACTCCCATGTTCCTGCCTTGGAACCAGCTGACCACGGACTAAACACTCCACAACTGTGAGATAAATAAGCATCTCTTCCTTCTAGTTGCAATGTCAGCTATTCTAGTCAATAGCAGGAAAGCTCAGTAATACATCCCACTATTACCACCACCCATTAAACCAAACAACCTCTACCCTTTTGCTTTAGATATTGCTGTTGCACATAAGGTTTTGTCATGAAAACTCTTTCATTTTTCCTAAGCAATAAAAAGAACTAGATGAACTCCAAATGCATTCCAGCTGACAGTCTATGTATGACTCAAGCATGGAGGGAATACGATTACTTTGAGAAGAGACAGGAAACGAGGGTTACTGCAGATCACAAAGGACCTTCTCTGCCATGCAGAGGCATTTGAACTTCAGCCCAGAGTGAGCTGTGAAAGAATAATATGAACAGGATGGATAAGTGAAGAGTGCATGGAAAGCATGGAGAGGGGGGCCAGATAGCAAGTTATTTCTGCAGTCCACAGGCAGGTGGTAAGAACAGTGGATGGGGAGCTAAGGAAGCAGAGGGGGCATCCTTCACTAATCAGCAACTTCCATCCTGTTGGGGTTTTCTTTCACTTTTTGCCCTCTAATTCCATTTCTATCTTCAAAAAGTGAAGTAAAAATGGCTCTTTCCCTAGCACCCAATGTTGTTGACCCATCATCTCATACCAGAGGAGCACAAGGACACCATGACAAACAGTATGTCATGCCCAGCTGACTAATAAAGTCCATGACACTGCCCTCTAGCCAAATCATGCCAACAGTTGGTCACCTGACCTCAGCCGATCCCTACTTCTCTGTGACCTATACATCCTAAACTCTGACTTTGTGCATCTGCACCTCCATAACTGCCTGCAAAGTTCAGGTGCCACCAGGCCAGCTGCGCCCCCCCAAACCTGCCCTGCCACTGGCACAGCCAGGTCAGGGAAATCCTGCTGGCTCCCCAGTGAACTGGCAAAGACAAGACAGAAAAATCATGTCTATGCTTCTTATTTATGATGTGGCATAAGCTTGACCCTTGTCTCATGTTCTTGAGTCCAACACAAATGAGAAAAAATGGACACATAAAACTGGACCTGAATGAAGGCAAAGTGTGTGACCGACATAGGACATCCCTCAGCAACCCCGCAGCTTGGTGGAGGCTTGAGAGAGATGCCAGCCATGGGCCTGGCACCCACTGGGCTCCTTGCAGTCTTCCAGCTTGCCTAGCCCCACTGGGTGTGCACGTGCCCTTCCGCTGCCTCAGCTGCCTGCCTGCTCCCCATAGCAGTTCACACCTTCCAATCATTATTTTACTTTGCTGAACAGGAATGGAGTCCGGACACTGCCTCTCAGAATCTGCCTTCTTGAAATCGACTTTGCTTTATGTAACAGCAGCAACATTGAGGAACCAGAGAACTGAAATACAGCCTTTCCAACCCTCATCAAGTCCAACCCATTTACTTTCAACCTTTTTTCAACTTGAAGAAACAGGTCCAGGGCTGGAGATGCCTCCTGCAACCACCTGGGAGTAACAAGTGCCAGCAGAGACTGACAGCCAAGGGACTGCACCCTCTACGCACTTAATCCTCACAACCCCACTGCAGGGAAAGGCTGTGACTGCCTGGCTTTACAGATGGACAAACTGAGAGGGGAAATGACTAGTCCCACGTGCATAGGCTTCATGCGCTCAAGTGAAATTCTAGAGGGGTAACACCTGGATGGGGGGAGAAAAAGAAAAGGACTCTCTTTGTGTACAGCCAGTCACAGCACCTCTCCAAGCTTCCATTGCTACTTCTGGGAACTAAGGACGATGTGATTTTAAAGAAAGGAGGCGTGTAACATACTTGGTTGACTGCAAAGCACTATGAAAGAAAAAGTACTTTTTTCCCTTCAAAATGAAAAGCGGCTGGGTGTGGTAGCATACTCCTATAAGTCCAAGACAGGAGAATTACATGTTCAACCCCAGTCTGGGCCACTCAGTCACTTAGGAAGATCATGTCTCAAAATAAAAAATAAAAATGGGGTGTGGATGCAGCTCAGTATGAAGGCCCTGGGTTTACTCTCCAGTATTGGGAGGAAAAATGGATTTCTTGGAATTCTGTTCTGTTTAGAAGAATAATATATCCTTACATTTTAAAAGCATGAGACAGCACAGAAAACAGATAATCCAAAATTCTGTTATCCAGAGATGACCAGCAATTTAATGTTAGTCCTCTGGGAAGTCACTCAGAATGTTTGCAAGTGGCACATATTAAATAGTACCATACTCACCATGTTATATTGTGATTTATTTTTCCCACTCAAGTTATCTGTGATGAAAAAGGAAAAATCAAGAAAGCTTTACTTTCAGGAGGTTGATTTTTCTAAGTTTAACAGAGCCCTGTGAAAAGAACCATGGTGGTTTACTGATTACCCTCTTTTTACTCATGAAGCCGGTCTTTGAGGGCAGTGTCATGCCCTAGATGGGCCAGCCTGTGCCCTGTCCAGGGGCCAGGGAGGCACAGGGGAGTAGAAAGCCAGCCCTTTCCAGTCTTCTGACACAGCCACAGCCCCCAGCAGAGGAGGCCTTTGTATGTCTTGCACAAAGGCACCATGTGTCCCAGCTCCTGAGCTAAGCCAGCACCAGCCCTGGAAACTCTGGAGCCAGCTTCTGAGCACTGAGGGGCCAGCAAGGGCACACAGAGATGGTGACCTCCTTCCATCAGTCACTTCCATGCCAGATCTGAGCCCCATGCCCCAGAGCACAGGATCAGATGCCATGGCACGCACAGAGCAGGCTCTGAGAATGCATAGCGTTGGTTCTGCCCTGTGCATGGAGGGCTTGTGCTGCCTTCAATCTCCTCCAATAAGCAAGTTTTGGGAAAATATCCAAGTGGCAGGAAAAGAACCAAAGCTTTTGCCCAGATGCTGTTCATGTGTTGCCCGGGAGAACTGCAGACTCCAAGTCCTGTTTCCTGAGATCGTCTTTGGGGGAAGCTCTGCAGTTGCCCCAAACTCACTAAATCTAAAACACTAGAGTGGCAGGGTGTATTTTCTAATGCCACACAAGGAATTACCCCAAAATTTAGCTGTTGAAAATGAAAAGCATTTCTTGTCTCAAAGTTTCTGTGCATCGAGAATCCAGGTACAACTCAGCAGGTACCTGTAGTTCCAGGTCACTCATAAGGTCAACTGGCTCTGAAGAATCTGCTTGCAAGTTCATCCATGAGGCTGTTAGCAAGCTGCAGTCTCAGCCTTCCAGACAGAGCTGCCTACATGACTTCGTGACTCATTTCCCTTGACATAGGGCTGAGAAGAGAAAGTGAAAGGGAGAGAAGGGGGAGGAGAAGAAAGAGGGAGGATGAGGAGGAAGAGAGAAATATACTTAGTTCAAGCCTGCACCCAAGGGAAAAGAATTACAGAAAAGCACCAGTCTTGATCTTTGCCTGGAATATGGATGTAATGGCTAGAGTTCTGGCACCCACCTTGTCCCATGAGGATGAGGACCATACTAGGGATGGTAGATCAGATCCAAGAAGATGGAGTCTGAGTCACTGACTATTACATAACCACAGCACTGCCTTTTACCCAAAAGATTAAAACCTTAAATGGTAAGGCCACTTTCAGTTTCCTTCATATGCAGGTTAGTCTCCTCATAGCTAATGCAGGTTGTTAGCACTAACTTCAAGTAAGGGTCCAGGTTCAACCACCACTTCTTTGTTTCCCAAACCGGACAATTATACCCATCGCCCCACTGCAGACAGGGGACTGAACCCAAAGCTCTGGACTCCACATTTACCCGAGACGGTTCTGAGTGTCCTCAGTGCCTATTGAACACTCAAAGCTCTGTTTGAGATGTTCCTGGCAGCGAGAAAACTTCTGACTCCCTTAGGCTAAGCATGTGTACTAGAACATTCCCTGCTCTGTCTCTCTGCTTACCAAGTAAACAAGCAAACTCGAAGAAGGAAAACACTTCGGATGAATTGATACTTTGCCATTGAAAATCTTTTGTCTTACACGCACTCGAGCCAGTAACCATGGAACCGCACCTCTCATTCCTCAACTTCTCTTTGCACACCACTCCTTGGGGAGCACAGAAACCCTGAACTACACACTCAAATGCCTACAAAGGCCAGGCAAGTAAAGAGAAAGAGGGAAACAAGCAAGTGTGAACAACCAGGAGTAGTGGAGACTGGGACAACGTGCAGAGTTCCATGTCCAGCTTGAAAAGTTCCACCAGCTCTCAACAGTGCCAGGCTGATGTGGGGAGTCACTTGAAGATCTAAACCATAATAGTTTATTCATTTTTTCACTTGTTCATTACGTTCATTCTCTGTTAGTTGACATCTCCATGAAGTCAGGGACCTTGCCTTGCACACAGTGGTCCCCTCATGTTCAGAAGACTATCTAGCCTACAGCACGTGTCCAGCAATGTTTGCTGACTGGTGAAGTAGATTAGATTAGCTTAAAAATGAAGTTGAGTCCACTGATAACCTATACCCAGTTTTATATCAGCCACCTCTGGAGAATTTAATTCTTTTAACAAATAACTCCAGTGCTTCTAATCAAAGATGAAACCAGGCAAGAACAGGAAAAAACCTTCAGTAATCCAAAGGACTTGTCTCCAAATTTACAAAGATGACAGAAAAAGAGAATAAAACCTGAAAATACATTTCTACTTCCAAAGGCAGTACCTCCACAATACCAGCCCTGTTTTAACTTAATAACAGCAGCTTTCAGGTCCAGCCAGGACTCCAGGGCTCTGCTGGGGACAATACATTTGTATTTAGCCCAGCAGAGCTGCTGGAAGTCACTCAGTCTCATAGACTTGAGGCTGGCCTCATGGATTTTAAATAATGTATGTTTTAATTATTAAAATGACATTCCAAAAGGAGAGTGCTGGCTCCTTCACAGTAAGGTAAGCCTGAGCCCAGGAAATCAATCTACCCAACAAGGCAGCACCTAGGCAAGTAAAACCCAGGTGACTTGAGCTAGAGCACTGCAGAAGGTGACAAGGCCCAAGGCACTGTGGCTCCTTCTCAAAGCAGTAGCAGCAATTTTCCTAATTAAGAGATGAGGTCTTGGGGAGCCAAAGAACTCCAAAGAGGTAGAAAGTCCAGTTTAAAAGACTCCAAGCTCTCACACTACTCCAAGTTCTAAGATCCAGGCCTAGAGCTAGGAGCCCAAATCTTCAGCTTTTCTGAAAACATTTGGGACAAAGTGGAGGTTGACCGAAAGAAAGGCGGAGTGTGCTAAAATGCCACATTACACACTCAAAATAAACACCTGGCAGAATACCTCCACATCTGGAGCACGTCACAAGACTGCAATTACATTTGGCCAAGCCAAGTGTTCCACAGCTGTTATAGGGTAAAGAATGATAATTAAAAACAGCAGGTTGCCATGGTGCAAAATTGGTCACTGCTGAACAATTTGTGTGTTTGTCTTCAGAGCTAAAGTTCTAGAAATGAGTTATGTCTTTGCAGAGGACAAGGAGGTGATTTCTCAAGACACCTAAATGCAGAGGAAGTAAAAGATAATTTATTAAGAACCTCCCTTGCGCCAGGCACCACCCATGCACTTTTTCTTTTAATCTCCACTACTATTTTATAAATAGGAATTACTAACCCCCTTCTCCAGAAGAGGTAATGGAGGACCACTACCTTTGCCCGTTTTCTGCTACTATGACAGAATGTTGGAGATGATCATTTAAAGAGATCAGGTGTATTTCCTACAGTTCTGGACACCAGGAAGTCCAAGACCATGATGTATGCATCTAGGGAGGGCCTTTGTTCGACATCATCATGGCTCAAAGTGGAAGGGCAAGAAATCATGCAAGAGGGAGAGCAGAAGGGGGTGGAACTCATCTTTCCCACCCACTCCTGTAATGATAGCATTAACCCTTTCATGAGGACAGTCCACAGGACCAAACTGCCTCTTTATTAGGCTCTACCTCCAAGCACTGTTGCATTGTTGCACACATGAACTTTGGGGGACATACTTAAACCATGACAACCAATCACAAATCCAGAGTCCCACAGTAGAGTCAATTGGTCCCGCCAACATTCAGTCCAGGTCTGACTTAGGGCTGTTCTCTATCCCTTCTACCATCAGTTCAACAGCCCGTGCTCAAATATGCAAATGCCGCCAGAAGATGCTAAGACACAGGGGAGATAATGTCAACAAGCCCACGGACATGAGGACGGTGCTGGTATCCCAAGTCATTTGCTGCAAGAGGGCAATCATTAAACACACAAACACGTGGACACACACGGACACACACACACATAAAGGCACACACAAATATAAATTATACTTGTATACAAAAGTCAGTTACAGAGTAAAGAAGCCCTGTGCGTCATGAAAATCACCAAGTGTCTCTTTGATTAAAGGCTTTAACAGGTATATAGGGAAAAGGTCAAGGCCAAGGAGGGGCTTCAGCATGCAAGTTCAAGGCAGCTGTCTGGCTAAAGAGAGGGGCAATGCTTGAGGCCATAGGAGTGGAGTAAAGAAGTTTCACAATCCCGCTCACTCTGCTCTTTCTGGCTCACCCCACTGATGTAACCATCAGCCTTGACCTCCTCCTATGGGTTAGATGGTGGCCTTCAAAAACATATGTCCATGTCAAATCTCTGGAAACTCCTAAATGTTGGTTTATTTTGAAAACAGAACTTTGTAGATGTAATTAAACTAAGAATCTTGAGGTAAGATTATCCTGGAATTAGCTGAGATAATTGTACTGCTGATATCTATTTGTTTATTGAAAGGAATAGCTAATGCTTAAATATTTTTGGCCAATTTTGCGTGATTATATCTGGTAATCTGAACACCTAATTTGAAGACAACAATATGCAATATAACAACCATTGTTGAATTCCTACCATCTTGTTTAGTGAAGATCTGCATTATTTCTAATGGAGTTTTTTATTACTTTTTATTCTCTTTAATTGTTCTATCTTGCATTCTTACATCTGGTAATCTGAGCAACTTTATTGAAGATAACAATATGTAATATAACAACCACTGTTAATTCCTATCATTTTGTTCTGAAACCCTGTATCGTTTTTATTGTTTTTGTGTGGTTTTGCTTTGCCTTTGTTGTTACTTTGTTTTGTTTTTTCCTCTTTAAAATAAAAATTAAAAAAAAAAGATTATCCTTGAAAATTAGCATGAACTCAAGATCCAATAACCAGTGTCCTTTTAAAAAAAAATCAAAAACAGAATGAATGTTGGTTGCCAAAGGCTGCTGCGTCAATGTTGAATGATAGGCTTGGGGAAGGGTACATGGGAGTCCCTGTTCAATGTGTACAGAGTTCCAGTTATGCAGGATTAATAAGTTTTAAGGATCTGCCATAACACTAAGTGTGGTTAACAACACTGCACTGTGCCCTTAAACATTTATCAAGAGGACAAATCTCATCTTATCTATTCCTACCAGAAAGAACAGGGAGAAAATGGGAAGGGAAGTGTGATGGAGCAAAGGAAGGAAAGAAGGGAGAGAGGGAGGGGAAGGAAGCAGAGAAAGGGAGGGAGGGAGTGAAGAGGGGGAGGGGACAAGGAAGGGAGAAGAGAGGCTGAGGAAACAGGAAGTGGGAGACTTGAAACCCACAGAAGCAAAGACCAAATGAAGACAGAGGCAGATTCTGGAGTGTGGCAGCCACAAGAATGCCAACAGCCTCCAGAAGCTGGAAGAGGCATGGAAAAGATTGTCCTCTGGAGCCTTTGGAAGGAATAAGGCCTTTCTGACACCTTCATTTTGGAATTCTGGCCTACAAAACTCTAAAGAGAATAAATTTATTGTTGTAAACCACTGTTTGTAGCATCTTCTTACATCAACCCTAGGAAGTTAACAGGATCCCCCAGCCCCTTTTCCAAAGTTTCCACACTGTCCCTGTGGGGTGGGAAGACCACACATGGCACACAAGCAAGTATTGCCCAGGACTGCAGAGTACCCACCTGTTTTCTTTTCCCCTGTTGTGTTGTCTTTTGTTGGCTCCTGGGTCTCTGCTGGATGGAAGTCATGTGTCCAGGCCTCCTGCCGCCATGCTGTCCACAGCTGCTGGCCAGAGAGCAATCATATGTGGCAGAGCCTTAGGCCTCTGCTGTGCCAGGCACTACCACTGCTTTATGCTGCTGCTGCTGTTTTTGTGACTGTCGGGCTTCACTGAAGCTTCTGATGCTGCCTCCTAAAGAAGATGCTGTGCCATCTGCCTCGGAGCCTCAGGAAGCTCCCACGCTGGGGCATGAAGAGCCTGGCTCCAGCCTGGCTGGGAATCTTACTCCTCAGTTCACCAATAAACACAAGGTAACCCACTTCCCCCCAAGAGATCTGCACATCAACACTAATGGAAGGGAAATGTTATTCCCTAAGCCTACACCTCCACCTCCTCTGCTGTCAGAAGTGTGCTGTTTCCTCTTCTGAAATCTGAGTTGGCAAACAGATTAAAGAGAAACTGATCTCTATGTATTAAACAAAGCAAGAGGAAACCTAATTAAATTCTACTTTGGGGCCATAATTTCTGCATGAGAGCAAATAGTGACAAGGGTCAGAAGACATTCCTTCCTTGTTTGGAGGAGCAGCTTCAGCCAAGATTCAGCCATGTGAACAATCTTCTGTCTTACTCCACCTCTGTAAGTTCTGTGGCCCAGGATCATTCAGACCTTTGAAGACATCGAATGTCTAGCAGATTCCATCAAAATACTACTTGAGCATTACACTTGTGAGTGAACAAAACCTAGATGAGACATTTTACCAATCTCTGTCTTTTGTAGCCAAAATTATCTTTCCATTGACAATCAGAAAAATAGAAATCCAGGCCCAGAGAAAGGTGGTATTAGATTGGTCAGGCCCTAAAAAGTCACCATAACACTCCAGGTGAAGGCTCTGCTGCACTCCCCTGATGTCAGGCACTCAGCCAAGACCCTCGCTGAGACAGAGCCCTGTGCTGCCTTTCTACCAAGTAAGTCAGCGCCTCCCTTCCTGCTCCCACACCACACTTTATGGTGTGAATCCCAAGGCCATATGCCTTGGACTCAGCATCACAGAATGACTTTAAAGTAATGAAGCCAAGTGCCATTGTTACACACAGCACCTTCTCTCCTCAGGACAAAGACGTAAGTTCACAAGGGCTACAGCTGAGGAGAAATCAAAAAGAGGGGTAGATTAGAGTGGCCCCAACCCTAAGGCCTGGAGTTTTGTTATAAGACCAAGCTTATGTGCTTGAGTCCTTCTTCCCATAAGATTAACTGTGTACAAGAGGATCCGTGGTAGATTACAAAAACAGATACCTGCTGGAATACCCTGCCAGTGCCCTGTCCAGGTTAGAATCCAGAGGAATCAGGTTTACAATAAATGACTTGCTCCATGAGCTCTGAATAGCTCCATACAGTGTCTGAAGGACAACAGAAAATTCGCCCTCAATTCTGAGATCCACTTTTTCCCACCACAGGTAATGAGAGGTTGTATTCATTAAGCACCTATTACATGCCACCCATGTGGTAGACATTACCTCATTTGGCCATTACCAGCTCTGATGGAAAGGTTTCATTATTCCTGACTTATTGCTCTGCTGTCACCTGTCTACCTATTGGGGACAAGACTGCAAGCAGCCTGAAACATAACATGAAAAATATTCTGGCTGATAAACATTAGCTGCTGTAACAAGTCCTGGCCAGGGTGTGTCACAGGCTAGAAGTTTTCGTTCTTTGACAAAACACTAAGCCCACAAATTAGAGGGCACACAGTCCTGACCATAATGTCAGCAACTGCTTCCCTGGACTATTTTCTTTAATAATCAGGCTATTTTTCCTAAGGAGAGAACTCTTTGAATCTAATGTAAAACCTGAGTCCGGCACGTTCTACCAGGGTTTAAGACTGAGCAATCGGGTAGCTGATGGGGTGGGGAGGAAGTGCAAGGGACAGTAAGTGAGAACTCAATGATGTTGAAAGTTTAGCAGGTCTTTTCTGCATGAACTCAAGTGAAAGGACACCACATGGTCCTGAGTATTTGGTAAAAAGTTCTAGTTTGGATGTAGAAAGTCAGAAGAGAGAGTTATTCCCACAGTAACAAGACAAAGTCAGGGAAGTTTATAAAATCAAAGTTCTTTTTAAATCCCATCAGAGAATAGATGGCATAAAACTAAATAAAATAAATTCCAGAAACTAACAAATGTTGCCTGTGAGAAATAGGGAGAGTCAACACAGAAACAGAAAACAAGAAACCAACTGGACCTCAATGAACTGCTAATACCTGGGGAGAGGGGTCCAGCAACGGGTGAGAGTTTCAAAGGAAGTCTTCCACCACCAACCTAGTCTTGCCCACAGGTCTTCTGAAAGGCTTGGGGCAGGGTGGAACACCTGGGAGGGACCCCCAAGGTGCAAGAAAACTTTCCCTAGCACAAGGCAGAGGTGTAGTGACTATAGAGGGGAGGGACAGGAGGATGGAGGAAGATCCGTGTGAGATACTCTAGGACCTCAAACTATTCAGCAATGGCCTTCTAAAAATGAGAGAAGGCACAAGAGCTGAGATGATTTTTTTGCAGGTCCAGTAGGCCTTTATCAAGTACAGTGCGTGCAGTGGGCTTTGGGGGCCAGGGAGCAGGGCACAAGGATGGGTGTCTGAAAGAGTGGAAACCAGCAGCAAAAAAAGAGAGGAAACAGATATTCAAGGGAATAAAAGCAAAGAAAAACATGACAGTGGTACCTCCATTCATGAACTCTTCTCTTTGTCCACAATTCAGTTCACAAACAAAAGCATTTGGCAAATTGTGCTTCCATTCACAAACTCTGCATCTGGTGACAAGTGCAACCACGGCCACCTTCCCCACACAAATACCAGTGCAGCTATCTTCCCCCAAATCATAAAACAAATTATGTTTATAAACCAAAGTACCACTGTACTTTTATATGCACATATTTGCTTCTTAGAAAAAAGGCAAAAATAATGATAATATATTATGTAATTAGTGGCATAACTAAAAGAATATGATAATGGAGAGGGAAGAGGGTAAATTTGTTATATTGTTGTAGAGTTCTTACATCACTTTGCAAGAGATTAATATTCTTTGAAGATGGACCCATAAGGAAAAGGTGAATATTATTATCCTTAGAGCCATCATTCTCAATCAGGGACAATTTTGCTCCTCAAGGGACATTTAGTAATGTATGACACTGTTTTGGTTGTCATACTGGGCAAAAGGGGTGCTACTGGTATTTAGTGAGTAGAGACCAAGAATGCTGTTAGATGTCCCATAATGCATTGGACAGCCCTTAAAACAAAGAATTACTCCCAAGGTTGAAACACTACTCTCTAAACGCTCACTATGCATGAATTACCAAAACTTAACCAAGAACACTTAGAAATCTTGAATAAGCCAGTAACAGGCAATGAAGTTCAAGCAGTGTTTAAAAACCCACTCACTAGGAAAATATCAGGACCTGAGGAATTCATAGCAGAATTCTACAAAAACTTCAGGGAAGACCTAACACAAAAAGTCCTCAAACTCTTTAATGAAATCAAGAGGAAGGAAGTACTCCCAAAATAATTCCTGGAATTTAGCATCACCCTGATCCCAAAATCAGACAAGGATCCAGCCAAAACAGAGAATTACAGGCCTGTTTCTTCAATGAACATAGGTGCAAAAATCCTCAACAAGATACTGCACACAATACAACAAATCCTCAAAAAGATAATATACCATAACTATTCTAGGGATTCAAGAATGGTTCAAAACTCATAAATCAATAAATGTAATTCATCACATAAACAGAACCAAGGACAAAAATCACGTGATCATCTTATAGATGCAGAAAAAGTCTTTGACAAAATCCAACAAAACAGATATTGAAAGATCTTATCTCAATCTGATTAAAGCCATTTGTGACCAACCTACTGGCAACATCATATTTATTAGGGAAAAACTTTCCCTCTAAAATCAGGAGCAAGGGCCAGGGATATAGTTCAGTAGCATAAGCACTTGCCTGGCAAACCTGAGTCATAAGTTCGATCCTCAATACCAAAATAAATAAATAAATAAATAAATAAATAAATGAAATAAAATCAGGAGCAAGACGCAGATGTCTACTATTACCACCCTTATTCATCATAGTCATCAAAATATGGCCAGAGCAATCAAACAAAAGAAAGAAATGAAAGGGATACATATAGGAAAGGAAAAGACCAAACTATTATAATTTGCAGATGACATAATCCTGCACTCACTAGACCCAAAAACTTCCACCAAAAGACTCCTAGAATTAATAACCAAGTCAGCAATATAGCAGGATACAGAATAAACACTCAAAAATAAATAGCACTCCTATACACTAATAACGAACTCACTTAGAAATTAGGAGAACAATACCATTCACAATAGCATCAAGAAAAAGTAAATACTTAGGAATTAATCTAACTAAGAAAGTGAAAAGTCCATTATAATGAAAATTATATCACTTTGAAAAAGTAAATTGAGGAGGATGTCAGAAAATTGAAACAAGGGCTGGGGATATAGCTCAGCAGCAGTGCGTGCCTGGCAAGCTCAAGGTCCTGAGTTTGATTCCTGGTACCAAAAAAAAAAAAAAAAAAACTCAAAATACAAATTCTATTTGACCCATCTTCTAGGTTTCTTGTAGGTATCTTCCCAGAAGAATTAAACTCATCATATCATAGGGCAACATGCACACTCATGTTTATAGAGCACAATTTATAATAGCTAGATCCTAGAAATGGTGTATATCTATCAACAGATGAGTGGATAAAGAAAATGTGGTATTTATACACTACTGTGCCATAAAGAAAGCTAAACTTGAGGCATTCATAGGCAAATGGATAAAACTTGACAACATAATGTTAAGTGAAGTAAGTCAGATACACAAGCTTAAATATCTCACAGATTGTCTTATTTGAGAAAAAAATATATATGAAGTAGATAAATAAGAAGTTGGGGGATACATAAATAGGAGGCAGGGAGAAGTCCAACTAATTCTCAAATTATTTATCTCATTGCTTCAAATATATTTTAACATATATGCTAATTCTTTTTCATTTCACTGAAAAAAGCTTCTTTGTGCTTTTATCTGTTTGTGTCTCCTTTGTAAGAAAGAATCTTTTTTGTCTCTGACTTGTACCCTGAGTAACATTTGCCCATTCTTTTCAGACTATGGTACCTGGTGTACAAAGTACTGTTACTCTGTAACTATTTTGTTTTGGAATCTTCTTTTATTTCTCATATAAATAAGAAGGGTATTTTTACCTTTGCTTTATTAATATCTACTCGTATGGCATTAAAGTTTAAAAACCCCAAAATGTAAAAAAGAAATACCTTCCAAATAACACACATAACACATTTGGTGTTAACTGTATAAGTAACAAAAAATAAGCATAAGAACTCTTACCTGATACAAACAAAGGCATTTCATAGTAATCAAAGGATCAGTTCCTCAAGAAGACACAATTCCATATACACATAACAGCAGAGCTTCAAATTATATGGAGGAAATAGTCACAGAACTAATGGAAAAAACAGATAACTCCACAATCCCAGGTGGAAACTTTTCTATAAGTTATGGTACATGTAGACCCAAAATAATAATACGATAATAATGATAATATAGATTTCAACAATATCAACCTAATTCCTTAACTGATGCTTTAGGAACATTACATCCTGCAAGTGCAGAATAGATATTCAGATTGTTGAGAGAATCAAATGACATAATTGTAGAAAGAACTAAATGCAGACCTGCTATACAATAGATGAGAGATCACCTAGCTTTATCCGTTACCGAAGACAGGGTTAAATAACCCTAAGTTATTGCAGGCTGATCAGGCCCGCAATCTCCCAAGCGAGTGGACGGATGAAGGCATAAATAAAATATGAGACAATGGAATATGATTTCAGGGCTTCCAGGAGGGACTAATTTCTTTCCAGCTTCTATATTCTCTGAATTAGCCCAAGACTTTTCTGGGTTGCCTGTTTCCGTTAGGTTTTTCAAATAAGGGAGGGGCAATACTAAAGAAAATGCAGGAATCTGGGCAGGACTCTGGAATCATTTCAAGGACTCCTCCAAGTATTATTATGTTAATTTAGGAGAGCTATATGTTATCTCCAGGAAGGCCTTCACAGCAGGGCTGCAAGCCATAGTTTCCTTAAAGTTAATAGAAGTAGGTGTCAGATGTCCTTGTCCTTGAGGTGGCACAGCATCACAAGGGAATACAGGCCTTAGCAGTGACCAGTGACTCATAGAGGTTCATTTACTATGAATCAGCTGTGCATCTGCAGACAAGGTGCTTAAGCTTTGTACAACTACCAAATAAATATGAAAAGCCAATTGGTTAATGATGGGTTTTTCCAGCGCAGAGAGAAGTAAAACAAAATATAAAATGCCTTTATTGTGGGCACGGAGAAGACCACAGTAAGGAAGAGAAGAAAACGTGGAACTTCAGAGGACTTGTCATAGGATCCAGGGCTAAATAAGCCCAGGCAGAAGTCGTAATTTGACTCAGAGGAAGAAGGGTAGCACTTAGCATATGTCCTTTAAAGGTCGGCACCATATTGCCTTTGACCTCTAGTGGCCAGTGCCATTTTGGCTTGGAACCATACTGGCTTTACACAACACATGACCACCAGCGCCATATTGGCTGTTGCCATAGTGACTACAGGAATTACAGTGAGGCGAGAAACCAGTTAATATTAAATCCTGCTCAGAGTCACTTTGTAGTGGTCCCCAACAATCCATAAAGGAACAGGTAACTCACACCATTCCTTCGAGGAACATTTCTTCAGACCTTTACCTCTTTCCCAGATTGACCCTGACATCTCTGATTCTCACTTCCAGGACTGAACCTCTAACTGCCTGCAGGAAAATGTCATCTTTCTCTGAAGCACCAACCATAAAGAGTGGAAATAATCATTTCTCTTACCCATCAAATATCTCACCAAAGCCAATACCCAAACCATTTGACACTCCTCAAACAAGTCAGCACTCCATGGTTCCTGCACTTTTTCTTCTCAGGCAATTCTCCCTGCTTTCTCCTATCACCCACCTCCCAAGCAGTTGTTGAGCTCGCACTTGTCCTTCAAAATCCAGGTCACTTGCCCACACTTCTCAGCAGTGTTTTCTATCACCCCCTACTTGAAACAGCCACCTTGGGAGGTGGGTCACGCCCTCTGGTGCGCTTCCATGATATACCAAGTTTTTCTTTGTAGGATCTGTTACAGCTCCTTGTGAGTAATATCTGTTTAACAGCTAAAATTATTGAGAAATTAACCCAACTTTTGCAAATTTACTACAACAGGGCCAGCATTGTGAAGAGGCTAGTGAAGTAGTCAGGCAACTTCTGGGTGAGAGTCTGTTTTCACTTCAAATTTTGACATTTTGTTCACTCTAATGTTTTGGCATTAATGTTGATTTTTTAAAGATATATCGCATTAAGTAGATATCTTGATTACTGAGTTTGTTGACACCTTAAATCTGTACTCAGAATCAGTGTCTCACACACCCTAGTCATGACACTGCATTAGTAGCGTTTGGATTGATATGTGGGTTCTAAAGCCATACTGTTTCCAAAGATAAAAAGCAGTACTGTCTACAGTAACTCACCCTCTCAAAGAGTTCATAGTCTGGTGACAAGTACTGACAAGTATGTGGACAGTTGTAACAGAAGCGACATCTGCCACCAAAATTGTGACAGTGGGAGATTATGGACAGAAAGCAAATTAACCCATCCTGAAATTCTCAAGGAAGAGTCCACCAAAGAGCAAAGGCCTGAGCTTGAAGGATTTGCATGATGTGGATTGACTTACTTGCCACAGAAGATAGCAACAGCTACAGTAAATCTGAGACTCCTGCTGGTCTCTACAAACCAGGCTATGGTTTTCTTACTCTCAGTGTTTCCTATTCAATCCTGGGCTCTGAAGGACAGGGCTGAGTAATGGCATGCCTGAGTGAGTGGTGAATAAATGAATGGGGCTGTCCATAATCCTGCAGCCTCCACTTCCAGGCACACAGAGAAGCAGCAGGGCTCCAGGCACCATGGCACTGAACAGGACATTTGTACACAGAAAGCAGGGACAACCACACCACTTTCCTGAGAGGCATTGTGACATCCTGATCCCAGACCCTGAGCAAGTGTACACCATGGTCCACACAACAGTGCCTCTGAGCAGTGCATGAGACATGGCCAAAGGATGGCATATGCCATAAAGAGCCTCCAGTGCCTGCTGGGCAGGCATATGGACCTGGCCTGAGCAAAGGCTGGTTCTGTGTCCACCACAATGAAAATGCCGTCCTCAGCCACTCCAGGCAGGACTTGAGGTGATGATAAAGTAAGAAGCCAACGTCAGATCACACCCCAGCCAGGGAAACTCAGGAACTGCCCCCACACACACTGGAAGAAGGCAGTCCCGTTCCAGAGGAACAGACTGGTGAGCCAGGTGACGGATGTGTGTGTGTGACTTACACAACCAGCTGAACTCCCCATCTATTAATGGGGAGTGAAATTTACCACCTGTTTGTGAACACTAAGAGCATAAGAACAAAAGTTTTTCCCCCAAGGCTAGCATCTAGTAGATACCCAATAAATATTAGTTCTGTTTAAATAGTTTTTTTGTATTTTAGAGCAATTTTAGATTCACAGCAATATTGAACAAGGATTTCTCACGGTTCCTGCCTCCTCATGTGAATCATCCCCTATGTAACTCCCAAAGGGGTACACTGGTGACAGCCAGTGCCTCTACATTACCATTACCCCAAATCTACTTTGCACTAGAGTTCACTCTTGGTGTGTCAAATTTTTCAAGTTCAGATAACTGTGTAAGGACACATATTCAACACTAGAGTAGCATACAGATTAGTGTCACTGCCCGAAAATTCCTCCGTGTTCCACCTATCTATACCTCTCCCTCCCAGCCCTTAGCAAACACCTGTCGTTTTACTGTCTCTATAGCTTTGCTATTTTATTAATTCTATTTTTGGTATGCCTTCTCAACCAGAAAAATAAAATATGGTTCCAACCTAAGAGTCATCAGGGGTTCTTCAGAGCCTAAAAATGATGGCTACACGTTCAAAAAAAGCAAAGTCCACTCGTGTTTCTCCTTAATGGGGTCCAAGCTCTGAATAAGGCCAAGCTCTGCTGTTTCTTCCAAGCCTCTGAGTTCTGCTTCTTCCTCCATGTAGTGGGGATAAGAATCATGGCGGAACCAGGAATGTAACTCAGTGGTGCAGTGCCTGCTGGGAAATGAGCTGGATTGGAAAAGAAACACTAGAGGGAGGAAAACTGGATGTAAGCTGGTATTAGTGTTCAAAGGATTCTGTTAGAGTTAGGGAGCACATTGGAAGAGAAAGAAACATAAGATTAGGGAAAAAATAGCTAACTAAAATGTGAGACATCCATTACTAATAGCATATTATTAGTAATAATATAGTACTATTGATAGATTGTTAACTGTAATGTAATTTATTCCTGATGACTTTTTCTTTTCATTGGGTGTTTTTTCCATGTCTCAGGAATACAAACAATTATAAATGTTGTTTCCCTGGGAGCTGATATATACCATGCTCCATACTGGGCACGGGTCCCTGACCATGTAGCACCCACACTCTCCTGGATGTGACCAATGTGTCACTGATGAATAGTGTAATTTGAGCAAGTCCAGAACCCTAATTACCCCATGTTTTTATGGAAACTGTGCATCCAGGGGTGTAGCTCAGTGACACAGCACCTGCCTGGTGAACATGAGGTCCTGAGTTTGCTTCCTGGTGCCAAAAGAAGACAAAAGGAAGAGAAAACAGGTACAGCTTGAAGATCCTCAGCTCCAGCATCAGAGAGGCCAAGGATTAAATCCCTGCCCTACTTCCTGCTCTCTGCTTGCTCTACTCCAGTCCAATATTTGAACTTCATTTTCTCCCTAAAAATTGGGGTCTTCAGTCCAAAAATGGGCATCTTAGAGGAATATACACTTCTCAGATTAAGAAATACAAACAGCAAATAAATACATGAAAAATGTTTCACATCACTGGTCGTTAGAGAGATGCAAAATAAAACAACACTGAGATTCCATCCCACCCTGGAAAGAATGGCTGTCAACAAGAAATCAGGGCTGGAGGTACAGCTCAGTGGGCTAAGTGCTTGCCGCTGAGCACTAGGACCCTGAGTTCGATCCCCGGTCCCGGAAAAAAAAAAAAAAAAAAAAAAAAAAAAACAAGAAATCAACCAACAACAGATGCTGGCTGTGCTGTAGGGAAAAAGGAACCCTTCTCCGCTGTTGGTAGGAGTGTAGACTGGTGCCACCACTGTGGAAATCAGTATAGAGATGCCTCAAAACAGTAGAACTAGAGGTTCTATTTGACCCAGTCATTCTCCTCCTCTGTATCTTCCCAAAAGAATTAAAAGCATCATACCACAGAGATATATGCATGCCTATGTTTATAGCAGCACAGTTTGTAATAGCCAAATCTTAGAAACAACCCAAGTGCCCATCAACTAGTGAATGAGTAAAGATGTGGGGTTTTTTATACAACAGAATGCTACTCTGCCATAAAGAAGGACACATTCAAGACCTTTCTAGGAAAATGCACCTTGAGTCCATACTCTTATGTGAAATAAATCTGACACACATGTGTAAATACCACATTGTTCCTCTGATGTGAGAAACCAAAAGTGTAAATAAGGACTAAAATGTATAATAGGTATTGTGAAATAAGAGGAAAACATGAAAATGGGGAGGGGAACAAGGGAGAGGGGAAGGAGAACAGGAAAGGGAAAAAGTAAAAAAAAAATGAGAAAAGATGGAAAATGTAGAAACAAAGCTTTGTAAGTGAGGAGGGGAGGAGGGGCTTAAAGGGAAGGTGGGGGTACAGGGGAAAAAAGGGAAACATTACATCATGTACAGGTACAAGTTCTCTATGATGAATGAGATCATTATGTATATCTAAAATGTACCAATAAATTCTAATTTAAAAATTTTTTTCAGATAATAAAAAATAAAAATTAGGGTCTTTAGGTTCTACCTTTAAAAGTGTACAAGAAAAATTGTGTGCTTAGAGTAGTGCTTGACTTAAAGTAGATGCCCAATAAATGGAAGCAATTTTATTACCGTTACTTAAATCCCACTGCAGTGAGTCCCACATGTGTGCACAGGGGAGACACTGACCCTCAGCCAGCTTCCTCATCAGGCCTTTCATCTCCTAATTTGTCAGTCACCTGCACCATCTGAAGAGTGACTGCTGAAAACAGATGTAACCATGAGAACTGGTATGTGGTTTGGGGACAGTTATTAGCTTGTGTTGGCCAGGCAGCATGTGAAAAATGCATAGGAAATATGTATCCTGGCATAACAGTCTGAGAAGTGAGCCTGTGTTTCCTCTGCTGCTTTACTTTCAAAGCAAGGAGTTGACATCTGCCCATGTTCTACATGCCTGGGATGCCAGAGAGACACGCCAGTGGGTGGAGTCCTATGCTGGAAGGGCCAAGTGTCTCAACCACACTCAGAGGCCAGAAATCTGGGCAAAGTGTAGACAATCACCTACTCTATCATGCTACAAGCCCTCCTGCAGGTCTGCTGCAAGGGCCAGAAACCTAGATGGCACTACTGCAACCCCCTACTCCCTACTTTCATCAAGATTCTAAAATCCAAGGCTTGGAACCCTCTGCAGGTGAGCTCCAAGGAATTTGGCACCTAAATTCTTAGCACCATCCCCCAGTCCTCCCCTATCCAGTCACTGCCAAGAGTCCAAAGAGGCTTCTCATGCCTCATCCGGCCCCTGCAATCCCATGTGTCTCTGCTTGACCACTACAGCAGCCTCTTGGAGGTTCTCTGAGAGTCAGAGGAGAGATCTGCAAACCCCCTCCAAGCTTGACTTCATAGCTCCTTTATGGATGGACCTTCTGGGGAGCCATGTCCGTATCTTGATGTGGGTGATAAGTAAAAAGTGATGGACATTTGTATAAGTCTGTATTTGTACAGCTGTGTGTGGATGTATACTGTCATGTATGCACCTTACCATATATATGCTATTTCTCAGGGAAAAGGGTGTTTTAAAATGTTATTTGAAGCTCTATGTGTATACTTGGGGAGAAAAAATTACTCTGGAGAATAAAAGCCAAGGTAGCATAAACATGTTTTAAAAAGTAAAACCATGAGTCTTGCTTGGTTAAGCGAAGCACACTGGAGTGGTGGCAGAGGTAGGATGTCTACCATACAGCTGTGATGGGAAACGGACTCACAGTCTGGAGATCAAAGTTTTTGAATGGTGGGGACTCTGTCCTCAGCCCTGCAAGTTAGATTCTAGCCTAGACTCTCTCCTGGCTTGCTAAAAGGAGACTGTCTTTCTATTTTGGAGCAAGCATGCTTAAAAGACACCAGGGGCATTTACCTGGTCTCCTGGCTCAAGGTACCCCCAAAGTAGAAGATCTTGCCATTCCTGGGGCAATGTGCAGGTCTTTGTCAGACTCTGCTTCAGTGTAGATCAGGCCCATGTAGATATGAGCCAAATACCTCTAAAACAAGTTATCTAACTCTCAGTGTTCACCTCCACTAATAGGACAGTGTTCACTACATTATTAAGTAGTGAGTTGCCCATTAAGGGAGGAATACAAATCCTTCCTGGGATAGTGTTGAGAGGGAGACTGCAGAAGAATCTTTTGGATCCACAAAGTGTTGCTGTTTTATGACTTCCTGCCAGGAAAGTCAAGAAGAGAATTAGAACCACAATCATGCCAGCAAACTTTCCTTCAATGCCATAGGGAAAGGTAGTTCGAGGCAAACGTTTTGATTCAGGGTGAGTTGGTGGAAACAATTCCATGTTCAGGGAACAAACCCAGAGTCCCAAATATATCTGGACACAAACTGGAGTGCCACAGTGAATGTAGTCATACTGCATGGCAGAAAGGGCATAGGCTGAGGCTCAGGGCCTTTTTCCTAACATTGGCTCTGACACCAGGGCTGTGTGGCCCGAGTCTGTCTCCATCCCATTCTGAACTTCAGTTTCATCACCAGAAATAAGGAATTTAGCTAAGCTACATTTCCCAGTCTTCAGTCAGGTGAGCCCCGCCTTCGCTGCTTCCCACACTGACACACGTGCTTGTTGTTACCTCCATATGTCATCTGCACTGCTTACATGATATTTTTGGTTAAACTTACCTCACTTCCCTGCTTTTTGTCCCCATGTAATTGATTTTAAAAGGAAACTTGAAAAAATTGCCATGAATGAAAACCATTCCCACTTGCCAGAACAGAAGGCGGCCATAAAGGTAAACACAGGAAAACAGACAGCGCCTTTGCTTATTCTGGAAGGCATTACCTGCTGAGGCCTCGCTCTGAGGACAGGAGTTGAGGACAGTCCCCTACTCATCCAAGACTTTCTTCTCACCCAGTCAGAAAGGATGAATGAGAACTTATCTCATTGCAAGACTCAATATAACCATCTATCTTTTGTCACCTAAATTATCCCAACATGCCTATGGTTTAGGAAACAATAGATAATTTCTAAAGTCGTTCCTCCACTGATATTCCATTTGGGCTGTACTGTAGAAGGATGATCTTAATTAGTGGAAAACTTGAGTAATAGACTTCCTAAGAGAAGCAACTTTCAATACCCAAACAAATGCTTTCAGGACAATTTCTAATGATAAGAACATGGGACATACATTAATAATCAGATAGAAATGATTTGGGATTTGTGCGGTCATCTTTACTTTCAAATAAACACTGCTGAATGATCTGGCAGTACCCAAACAATTGTTCATCCTTTTGAGTAACTTAAACACCACTCCCCTAAGATCTTGTTTACACCACCAATTTGCTTAATGAAGCATTTTGTGGAACAATATGCACAGATAAATTTAACAGGAGTTTGTATCACATCAAATTAGAGCGACTTACAAATTAGTGAAGTCCAAGTGAATCATATCAGGGCGATTACTTCAAAAACACGATGTTAATTGATGTGTTGTCTGTGTACTCATAAACACATTTGTTGAATCCACACTGCAAGGCCTCCCCATGCAGGACCTGCAAGGAACTCACTTCCTTGGAATCACATTTGTCCTTCTCATTTTTTCTTTCTTGGTACTGGGAATCAAACTCAGGACCTTGAGCTTGCCAGGCAGGTGCTTCTGCCGCTGAGCTATATCCCCGGCCTGCATTTGTCCTTTTCAGAGAGATATAAAATGAGGGTAGGAAAGCCCCCACAAACATCTTTGAAAGATTTTTAGAATCATTAATATGTGGAAGCCTCTGGATTACGGAAGAATATTTATTAACCTTAGTTTTTTCTTTCCTAAGGTTTTGCCTTTTTGCTTTTGCTAATTTTAATGTGATGTTTGGCAAGTTCCTTTTAATTTCTGTCATTAATTTCTCATATTTATAAAAGAGGCGTGGGGTGTGGTGGTGCGCTCCTGTAATCCCAGCACTCAGGAGGCTGAGGCAGGAGGATGACTGCAAGTTTGAGACCAGCCTGGGCTACAAAGTGAGCTCAAGGCCAGCCTGAACAGCATAGCGAGCCCCTGTCTCAAAAAGACAAAAAAAAGGGGTGGAGGGGTGAAAGCAGTGCTTCACTATAGTAAGAATCTCAAGATTTCTTCTGTAACGGACCAGACAGTAAATATTTTCAGCTTGATGGTCCATACAATTTCTGTTGCAGCTCAAGCACTGTAGTAAGTCAGCAGCTACAGCCTGAACATGGCTATATCTCAATAAAACTTTATTTATGAAACCAAACCCTGAGCTTGATTTGATTCTCAGACCTACAGTTTGCCTTTCCTAGTCTAGAGTATCTTAAACTTCCACACATGACCTTGCCTTTGTGATGAAGTAAAGCAACTTGCCCAAGTCTGTCCTTTGACTGAGCCGGGACTACAGCTCAGGGCTCTGGATTTCAAGTTCAGGGATTTTTCATCCCGGCAGACTATGGAATGAGGGAATAAAAACGTAGCTACAACACAGAGCATCAGGGAAGAGTCTCAAAGAAAATGGGAAGAATTTCTGTTACCATTTCGGATGCAATTACTTTCACATTTCTTGGGCAGTGAGTCATTGGATTCTGTGATTAAGGTGGCAGGAAGCTCTGCCCCCTTCCCCATTGCCAAGGAATGCACCCTCAAAGCAGAAGAGCGGGGCGTGCAGTTCAAGCAGGTGGGGACAGAGGGGGCTAGACTTGGACATTTATCAAAGTCTCACACTGCGGAGGGAGTCACTTCCTCCTCACCTCACACGTGCACAGCACCACTGGCTCATTACAAAGCGCTCTCACATGTGTCCTTCGACTCAAGCTTCACAGTATCTCTCTGAGGTGGGGCTCCTCTTTATGGTTAAGGAAACAGAGCTCTGAGAAACTGTAGGGGAGGCAGCATCCTCAGGTACAGGAGCCAGGGAAGGCTCTGAAGAAGAAAGTTAGTAGCACAACCTGGAAGGTAGGAACCGGTTCAGCCCTGATGGGTTCAAGGAACTGGGAAAAAGGAGTCGGGCTGGAAATTGAAGAGCTGGTGTCCAAGACAGGCATTTGGCAAGTGCGAGTCCCAGGTATATTACATACATAATAAAACTATTAACATCTTTCAGAGGTGGAACCAGACTTCTGTACATCAGGCCATGAGCAACTTATAGACCATCTTCCCACTTACCTTGAAAATCAGGATGACTGTGTTGCTACCTCCTTCATAGGTGGGTGGGTAGAAGTTTAATACAGCTGTCCCTTAACCATTAAACACAGAGTCTAGTGTTCCGAAAGTGCTCAGTATGTGTGTAAGGATTAGGACATGGGAAGGAAGAGAGTATTTTTTAAAACTTCTGCTCTATGCCTGTGCAGTGATAAGTGATTATTGTTATTAACCTCACAATCCTAGTTTACAGGTACAAGTTAACTATTTCCTCTATCAAAAGTTAGCTTGTGATAAAGAGTGAGGCCAGGACTAAAAAAAAAAAACCAGTCTGGGTGATTGCACTAAGCACAAATTACATGGCTTCTCCATGATTCCAATCAGACAGGGAAGGCCCTATTCTCCCCTACAGGGAAGGACTTGCACCCCGTACCAGTCAACTGGGAGCCACAGTCTCTGGTAGAAGAATGACAGTTCTGTTCAAAGTGAATGTAGAAGCTATGTAGGCTTGAAATGAATGTTTTCTGTCCCAGAAAGACCCAGGTTCTCTCTCTCCATCAGTCTCCGTGTGTCCCTCTCATTCTCCTGTACAGTTCCAGTCTTTATCACCACAGTCTCCGTGCCCAGCAGGGCCTCAGTCTGTGCATCTCGGTCTTCACCTGTCCATTGGTCCCCATCAGCCTGACATGGTCCTCATCCACCCATCACAGTCTCCCCTGATCCATCCACCTCGGCCTCTCTCTCCACTGCAGGCTCAAACAGATGTTTCCACTCAGCTGAGGAAGCCAATCACCCTCCTCACAGTGGTTCCTCTATCTTTCTCCTCATTCTACAAGAAAGGTCCCTAAGTCTCAGAGAACTGAAACGATCAACTTGAAAGTTACACAAATGGGAGATGGCAGAGTTCAAGTTCAAACTCAGCCTGATTAAAAATCTACATCTGTTGGTGCTTTATCAGGTTGCTTCTCCTTAAGGATGAAAACACTTGGCGCAATACCTGGCAACTTAGCAACTTCACATTTTAATGAGTAGGATAAGATAGTGTAGGGTAAGTAGGGTAGGATAAACTTAGATTAGATTAGGCAGGATAGGGTAGGCTAGGGTAGGACAGACCAAGAAAACACCATTTTCCTTTACAAATCACAAAATATAGGCTAATACAGAAGCTATAATCTAGTGAACCATATGTGGGTTTTTTTTTTCCTTTTTCTATCACCTCTACCCTTTACTTACATCTACTTACCCCATACAGGAGTTTTTATGGGCCTCCCTGGAAATGTTTAAAGAATTAACTGGATAACATCTTAGTATCTGTAAGATCTCAGATGAAATTCTATTGCAAGTCACTACTTACAGAGAACCTACGCTGCATCAAGCAATCTACTGCCAGCATTTTTTCCAATACTGTCTCATTTCATATCTAAAAGACTTCTATCAGCTAGGCCACTCTAGCCTTATTGTTGATAAGGAACCAAGGCCTCAAGAGGTCAGGTTCCTACAGTCACAGAGAAAATGCCAGAGAGTTGACCTGGATCTAATTTGAAAGCGCTTATGCTTGGCTTTTCTGTCAAGCTGCCTCTTAAGAAACCATTGGGGTTCACTTCTTGGTTAGGGAGCTACTGGGATCTGGTCACAGGGGAGTTGAACCATCTTCTAGGTGCACCTTCAGCACATCATCTGGTGATGCCCTGGGAAAACTGTACACCAGTGGGACTCAAACTGTGGCTCCACAGGCAGAAGTAGCAACAAATGTGGGAGCTGGTCAAAAATCACCCTCTTGGGCTCCACCCAGGCCCACTAGATCAGCACCCCGGGAGACAGGGAAGGACAAACCCAGCAAGCTCTCCAGGTGGCTTCTGGCCCACCGTACTGTTTAAACCTCTGTTGCATAAGCAATTAAAGGCAAATTGCTCCACCAGCCCATCACAAATTGGGGAAATTAGACTCGAAAGAAGAATACACCTTTCTCCAAGGATAAGGAGCACTTTATGGAACAGGAAACTTGAACCAGAAAGCTTCACTCCAAGTACCATTCCTTCAATCAGGAATTCATCTGTCACTCACAGTGAAAAGAATGAAAAGATGAACCTGGCACAGTAGGTTGGGATGTTCTACAGTAAAGCCGGTGCCACCTCCGGGGATGATGCAGCACTTCCAGCTCACCTTCCGCCGCATCGTCTGTTCATGGCAGTTCTACGTTGGTCACCCAGTGAATCTGAACCCCCAACAGACTGGGGCTTGCTTGTCTGTGGTTCTCTGTCACTTCTTTGTGGGTTCTCACAGTAGACTGTAAAGGCCCATCTCAGACTCCGTCCTGTCCTTTCACTCCTCAGTTTACCAACCGCTCTGGCACGGATGATGCAAAGTATGGACTGATGCTCCAAGAACATTTATTAACTCCAAGGGGAGGAAAAGTTATGAAGTAAAACAGCTATTAACCTCCAAGCTGTTGCTTTAGGGCATACTACTCTTTCAATGTCTTGCCTTATTTTGCTTAAGTCAACCTCAGGTGTGTTATCAAAATATACCTAACTTCACTTTATTTCCAAAAGGTTAGAACGCTGCCAAGCAATGGCCCATAATCCCAACACCCTAACATGACCATTTTCCTTTTTACTCATTCCATTGTAGGTCTTATTTCATATTTGCATGCAGTTTCATTTGATTGTTAATTATATGGTAGAAGTGATATTTAAGTCTTGCTTTCTTTTTTCCTGGTTAAAGCTGCAGTCTAAGTGAGTTTTGGCGTTGTCTTCACGAACATTATTTTAGATTTCTGGACAACGGACTCCTGAGTTAGCATACCACTTGGGCGTGCCACAGTGAGTCAAGAAGTACTTACTGAGCTCTTACTATGTGCCAGAGGCAGTTCTAGATCCCCAAAGATCTAGCAGCAAACAACATAAAGTGCCCACTTTCGAAGCTGCAGCATGGGGTCTAGAGCCCTAGCAGATATTACTCATGTCCTGCCTACCTGACTGACAGCCCTGGATCCAACAGTGCACAGTGTGGGTGAGTCACGCTGGGAAGCCGTTTCTTTAGGACAATTCCTTTTGTTCCTTTAGGTGATTAGGCAAGTGGAACTAAAGGCCAGGAGTAGGCCTAGACATTTGCACATCGTTATGGTTTTCACTGCCACAAGAGGACCAGTGTTCTCCTTCGGCACTGTACAGCTTTCACTGCCGACAGAGCCAGCGGGTATCATTTTCACCAGAAACTCACCAAGCTTGGGAGTTAACATTGTTTCCAAGCACCTGCCAATGGAGATAGTGCGCTGTCATCCCGGAAGACACGCTATCGTTTAAATAGCTTGCTGCTTAGTGTTTCAGTGCTTCTTTCAGCTGTGTCCTTTGGTGTCTAAGGTGATGCTGCTATGAACTGAAGGTTTGTGTCCCTCCCCAGATTCATGTGTGGAAATCCTGGCCTCTGACATGATGGAGGTGGACTCTCTGAGGAAGGAATTAGGTCATAAGGATGGAGCGCTCATGAGTGGGAATAGTACCCTCCTCCACAGAAAACACCAGAAAGTTTGGTTCCTCTTTCTCTGCTCCCACGTTGCTGTAGAGATAAGACAAGATGGATATCTGCAACTAGGAAGTGGGCACTCACCACACATGGGTCTGCCAGCGCCTTGGTCTTACATTCCCAGCCTCCAGAACTGTGGGCAATGAATGTTTGTCCTCAAGCCACCCAGTCTATGGTATTTTGCTATAGCAGTTTAAACTGGCAAGGAAAGACCCCATTGGATGATGAATGTCAGAGTCAAACTAGGACGCTACACTCCTAGAAGGAGGCTCTTCCTTTGAGTGTAAGTTTCCTCTGTGGAGTAAGGCCTTCTGCTGCCCAGGAAAGGAAGAAGGAAGCCCTTCAACAGTCCCCACCATCCGCCGTGTGCAGCTCAGACAGGCAGCACTGCTGCTCCAGCACTGGCCCTCCTCTTCCATCACTGCCTCTTCCACAGCCTCCTCCTGGCCCTTAGGGACCCCCACTGCAGGTCTTCCCTGATCTGTGTCCCAAGACAGGACAGGACAATGCCCACAGCTTCCTCCTTGCTGGGGCTTCCCTTGATGGTACCCACTGGCTACAGAGAAAATGAACTTGCTTTTTCACCTGGGTTTTCCCTATCAAACCATACAGGCCAGGCCACGTCTTTCAGAGCCTTGTGTCTCCCACTTGGCCATGGGCCTGACTCAGGATAGAGGCTCATGCATCCCTGCATGGTCCAGTGAAGAAGATGAACAGTTCACAAATACTTGGGCAGCAGAAGTCAGGGTTATTGGTTTGACATGATAAACTCAGAATCCCCAGTGAACTCAACGCTCCTGAGTCTCCTTTCAGAAGCTCAAGGACACCAGCAGGTCTTATCCTTTCCCCTTTGTGCACACTCTGCTGCTATTCACTGAAGTTCAAGCTCTCCTATGATTGTGTCCCAATTTTTAACCTTACCTGTGCCCCTCTTCAAAACAAATACACAAAAATCTTTCATTACATTTATTCTTCCAAATAAACCAGGTAAAAACAACCACATATTTCATGGGCGCCTTACAGTAACACCCACTCCATGCTTAAAAACATCCCTCAGCACTGGGTCAGAGTATTATTATTCTATTTTAGAGGAAAAATGAGCCTCAAAGAAATTAAATCACCTCCTAAAGCCACATAGCCAATAAATGGCAGGATTTATGTCTTGGCAGGGTCCGTTCAAGTCACCGGTTCTTTTCTCTTCCTTCTTGCTGTACTGAACACAAAATGCCTAACAAGTGTCAGAAAACTGAGCTCTCCTCCTTCGTCCTCAGGCCGCTGGCTTCCAGTACAGCACAGGTAGCCCCGCTCCTAGGAAGTGGAAGTAATGTTAATACCACCTCGATGTCGCAGGATTGTAAAAATAAATCGCTGCCCCAAAGGACTGCTGGAGTCTTTGATGTGTCCTTGTGGCACTCATCAGAACAGTTTGTTCCTGGGAATAAATAACATCTACTTTGAAAAACCCACAACGTGGCTCCCCGGGGCTGGGCTGCCAAAACACTCCTAAATCACAGGCACACATCTCAGTTTGCTTTTGTGTGAACTGGAATTCATACAACTCAGGTGAGTTGGAGCTTGTGAGCATGGGATCCAGCTTTGAAAGTGGGAAAATGTCAGTGCAGGGAGGTAGAAAATGGCCAGCACAACCCTCATTTTACCTACAAAGAAACTAGAGCCCAAGTTCCTCACCCCTGCTCTGCCCCTCAGTCTCCTCATCTGAAGACAAGACTCTCTCCTCCCTAGAAGTTCTTCCTAGTCTAACCATCGATGAGGCAGAGAGGTCCCATAGAGACCCAAACCCAACCTTCTGAACAGGAAGGACACGGCAAGAGGTCACAGAACACGCCAGAAACAGCAGACAAAGACAGGGCCCAGAATACTTTTCCTACAACAGGACAGAGAAGGAACCCAGGATATTTGGTCACATAAAAGATAATGGATCCAGACTGGCTTCACTTTCTTTCTCACAAACAATCCAAACCTTCGTGCAAAGACAAATGCTGTCAGTAAGCCACGTCCAGTGTACACAGAACAAAGATAAGGCAAAGATTTTAGCAAGCTGCTGAGTGCCTCAAATGGAGATCAGTAGAAAACAAATGAAAAGGTGACTTTTTATGAGATGGCTACACTGCATTAATTTTAATAACAGTGATTTGAATACCAAATGAATGCGGGGGGTGGCCATTCACTAACTCTTAGATAATAAACATGAAGTTGCAGAGGCTGAAGTGGGCGGACTAGTTTGGAACAATCACCTGTGGAGCTCGCGCGCCTCCTTGTGGCTGAGTTAGGTTACCACTAGGAAAGAGTTCTCCCACTTGGAGTCGTCCACCCTGCTCCGGGCTGACAATAACAAACAAGGTCAGACCACGTGAGCTGAGAGCCTTCCATATACCGAGGTCTGGGCGGCGTGCCATCGCGTACTTAGTCTCGTCAATGCTCACATTTGGTGTCTCTCGTTAGACTCGTTTTTATAGACAATGAAAGACCAGCTCAAAAAGCTTAAAACCCTTGCCTAGAGTTACCAAGTTGGAAAGGGTTCCAACCAAGATGTGGGGAATTCCCAGTCCAGGGCTCCTTCCCCAACACCGCACTGAGTACAAAGTGCCGGGGATCCAGAGATGAATCCTGTTTGATCTCACTGTGTTCCATATTTTGACGGGGCAGGCAGACTCGTATTAAACAATCAGAACACAGAGTCCCCGTTGCTGTTTGCACAGCGGTAGGAACTAGGTGCAGCCCTCCCTACCTGCCAGCATCCCTGGCCAGCGCCCCGGGCCCAGAGGATCAGGAGCACGTGCCCGGTCCACTGCATCCTTCCGTCGTTAGTGAGGACATCTCAGAGAACTGCCTCCTTCCAGCCTGACATCTAGGCAAGAAATGAGGCCCCAGGATGAACCGTTGTAAAAGCAGACAGCATTAGCCAGCCCCTGCCTTCAAAAGCTCCAAGTCAAGGCAGAGTCAGAAGAGAGTTAACAAGGCTTCCAATTTGTCTCTTACAGGCTTTGACATGTCAGGTGAGGGAAGATGGGGAATCCTGCGGGAAGTCAGCACAAAGATAGGCTGTTATTTTGGCTTGTTGATAGGAGTGACAGGTTAAGAAGTGATTACAGCCAAGGAAGAACTAGGCATCTGTTTGCACAAGATACTAGGGTTTCATTTTCTGCTTGGTGCTGGGAGCAGGCCACCCTACGCCTCACCTACAAGCCTCCTTTCACATGAATACAGCTTATGCGGTTGGGTTATTTTTTCTTCTTCTGTCACTGGTGCATATAAATACATTTTTATAGAAATAACATTATGCTCTACGTCCTATTTTGCAAACTGCCTTTTTTCACCTACGCTGTGAATAATTTTTCTATTAATTATATATTCTTCTCTCATCATTGCTTGGAAATCTAATTTGTAGATTTGTCTAATTTTAAAATATAGAATCATCTAAAGTGAAAAGTGAAATTGGTGACTTCCAGTTATTACTATAAAAATTTTATAAAAGTCCTTAAAGCTAAGTCTTTGGTGCACTTTCATTTTTTACGTAGAAGTCAGTGTGTAAAACACTTTTCCAGATATTTAATCAGGAGTCCCACATATTTTATTCATGTGATGTATGGACCATTTACCCCCACTATGTTCTCTAGCTCTTTTTTCTGGGCTTCACCAATTCATGTGCTCACCTCACAAATACCTGTATATCTATATATCCATATGTCCATATAGAGATACATATAGAGATAGACAGGGATCAAGAGAGAGAGATGGAGGTCGAGCTAGAGAAAGAGAGAGAAAGAGAGAGGTTAGCACCTACTACATACACATCAGGTACTGGACTAAGGTCTTAGAATACATTCATGAATTAAACTCCCTCCCCCCCCCTCTCCCTCTCTCTCTCTCACACACACACACACATCTGCCCTATAGAGTCTGCATTCCAGTGACAGGAGACAAAAAACAAACATAACTAATATAGAGATATTTCACAAAATATTAAGTACTTGAGGGGAAAAAGACAATGTGATAGCGATCAGAAGCATTGAGAAAGGGCTATAAGTTTAAACAGGGTGATTGGAAAGAAAATGTCTTCAAGAAAGGATGTGAAGAAGTGAGGGAGAGCTGCCCAGGGAAAGAGTCCGAGTGTACGTCGCAGTTCTGAGAAAGGAGCACAGCCAGTTTGTTAAGAACAGATTAAGAGGCCGTCAATCGAAAAGCTAGTGTCCGTGTTACATGGCTGTTGTAGCTGTAGTCTAGACTCCCCCGCCCCACACACACACACAATCTCATGCAGCCATGGGGCAGGCTTCTAGGGTTTGCGAGTGATTCGGGGTCCAGATACTGGACCGTGGGTGTGAGGGCTACACCTGTGGGAGTACCTAGCACTCCCCATGCGAGGGCTGCACCCGCCCCAGGGCAGGGAGCCCGCACAAAATATAAGGCTTGCTCTCTGCCTCCCTGGTTTTTGCTCTTTTACTTCTGCTGTCTTCTGCCTCCTTGAAGTGTTGCCCCTCTGCCACACCTCCCTGCCTTGGAGCCAGCTGATTATGCACCGTCACAAATGGTGAGCTAAATAAACCTTCCCTTCCTTAACTTTGGGCGTCAGGCATTTTGTCTCAGCAATGAAAGAAAAACAACTAACACATTGGCCCAGGAAGCAAAATTCTCGGCTTCATACCAGTACCAAGATCATGCAGAAGGTGGCACACACAAAGATATCTGCAAACCTCAAATAAGTTAGGAGCCTTGGTTTCCTAGAGGCATTAGCACCACCACGCACATCTTGATTAAATACCATGAGTCCAAACCAGAGACCCCACTCTCATTTTTCTAGTACAGTATTTTCCAATGTGGATTTGATTTGCATTTCAGGCAGGACAATCACTGTGTAGGACTGTTGTATGCACTACAGGCCAATTATGTCCCCTGTACTTGACATCGACCTCCCCTATCAGTGTGATAAAACAACCTCAAATTTATTTTAAGTGTCTCCTAGCCAAGAACTCCATGTGGGATCATCAGGAACTATCTTGGGCAAGTTTTGTTCTCAGAGATTTGCATGCTCAGTCGAGAAAAGTCTGATCGAATGGGGAGCCCCGTGCTTTACACAGCAGCCACGTCATCAGGAAAACTGATCCCACACGTTTGACAAATGAAGTTCAGTAACTTGATGAAACTTGTTCAAAGTAACACAGCTAGGAAGTAGCAGGGGTGGAGGGACTCAGGATATAAGCTCAGGGCTTCTGATTCCTTCTACCTATGTTTGATCATCATAACTGCTATCATGTGGATCGCAATTAAAGTAGCAGGCATCCTAAATTCATCCAGCTCATTTCGATCTCAAGAAAAAACTTTTCACATAAATAGTCAAAGGGGAAAAAACGGGACAATCCCATGTAATTTAACAACAATAACAGCTTTAATGAGAGCTAACAGTTTATTAATATATACTGTATTACCCCACTTCCTGTTTACATTTGTACAGTGTATATATACTTATTACCACCTTTTGAAAAATAGGGAGCCAAGTCTTCAAGAAGTATCAAGGCAGACAGAGACAGAGATGGGTTTAGCATCCACACCTAACCTCTTAATTACCAGTCTATACCACTTTTAAGTATTCATGTCCTTACCTTCTGCAGTAGCAATTAATATTTTAGGTCAGGCTTTCAAACAAAACTCCAATTCAAAGTCTTCTTGTTAACTTTTCTTTACAGCAAATCAATCAATCTAACAAATGGAATCCCAGAATAGTATCTAAAAGGTACAACCTCTAGCTGCCAATACAAAGGTATTTGGCTGAATTTAAGGACACTTGAAAGTCAGTGACTGTCTTTTTGGTAAATTTTAGTAAATGAATTAGTTTCCAAGTCAAATCAGATTAAACTTGTTTCTGTCAGGTGATAAAGGCTTCCTAAGTGTCATATAGGTTTTGGTGAACGCTGTGATGCTGTAAATCGATACACATGCTTTATATTTACCTGGAAACACCGGGCATGTGGGGTTATGAATAAGGGACAAAGTCCTGCCCATGTCCACCATCTTTTGCCAGACACAAAACATTTGGAAAACATCTTCCAGCTACACTGAAATAAGAACTTGTCTCTTTTTCTACTAAGCTATTCAGGACACTGAGTACTGGGAATAACTCATATAAAGTGTGTAAGAGGAAAAGCCATGGGAGAAAGAGCTCTGGCATCCCTCAAAGCAAAGGAACTTTAAAGATCACCTGGTATACCTTTACCTCAACATCTTAGATATACAAGACAATTACTTTTAGACAACCTGTCAGAAGCAGAACTGAGATTGTTTAATGTGTTTGTTTATGTCTGTAGCACCTAGTACTTCCCAAATACTAAGATCACCCACATAAAAGGAGCATCTGGTGGAAAGAAAGAAATGGATTAAATAGCCAAAACTACCAGGGCTAATGACAGAGTCACTATAGCACATTAGGTTTTGCTTTATTTCCGTATTTCAAAAAATCAAGGGGAAGGGTAATTGAAGGGGGAATTATACACTTTTCATTGCCATGTGAAAGGAACCGGTTACCCTTTGTGAAGACTAGAATTTTCCTGATACCTATTTCTAGAAGGAATTTATCACTTCTAGTTCACTCCCATTAGCTTCTTCCACATTGGCTTTACTAAAAGTACAGATTTCTTAGCATATTGACCATAAATAACAGTTAAGACATGACATAAAACTGTTACTCCGTGATCCATTGGTCTTACAGGTGATTTGGCTACTGCCACCCATGTATGCAAGTTAATGCTGTCTGGTCTTTATTATCTTGAGGATATAGTTTAGGAAATAGAGATAAACAGATGTGAATCACTCAGATTCACTTCCTCAAGCTTCAACGTTTGTGGCCTAGCTTTGGATAAAGGCTGGATTCACCTGCAATAAGGTGCACCCCCTGGTAAGACCCCAAAGTGAAGCTACTCTTCTATCAGTCAACAGTATTCATAACATTTGGTGGCTATGATAGGAAAGTAGGGAATGAGCTGGGTATAGTGGCGTACACTTGTAAGCCCAGCTATTCAAGAGACCAAGGCATGAGGATTACAAGTTCAAGAGCGGCTTGGGCAACTTAGCGATCCTATGTCTGAAAATTAAAACATAAAAAGAGCTGAGGATATAGCTCAGTAGAACCCTTGCCTGCCGCGGGTTCAATATCCAGTACCAAAAACAAAAAGGACAGAATGTAGAAGTAACAAAAAATCTAGATACTGCAGTACAGAAATGGCTCCAGTGACTCAAGTATGCTCAGGCAGTGGGGCATCCTATACTGACTCCAAGCTTTGACCAGTAAGCTTTCCCCTCACTTGTTAGCCCCAGACGACCGTGTGTGGCTCCTTGAGGGATGGGAGACCAGCTGGAGCAGAGAAGAGCTGCCTAGCGGGAGCCCCATACAATAACCAGCTTAGCAACCACCAGACATGGGAGTGAGATCATCCTGAACCAGCCAGATCCAGCTGACTGTACAGCTGCCCATCAACCACCAGCTCAAGAACAATCATAAAGTGGTCACTGTATTAAACCATTACATTTTGGTGTTGTTTCTATGGAACAAAACTAACAGAAACAGATCTGTTGCAAGTAAATTGTGATATGACAGAGAATTCAACGTGTATCCAGGCATCTCTTTCTCTGGGCTCAGTGATCCTGTGCCCTAGTTTACAAGGGGGTGTTCACATAAGCTGTGAAAGTACTGTACAGAATCCCAAGTGCATTTTCCCATAGACACTCTGACCAAAATGATGGTTGCTGTCCTAAGCTGTCCTCAAAAATGTGTTTAACCAATATAAGAGATATTGTTTCAGCAAGGCATTAAAGAACAAAAATGTTTAAGTAATTCTTATAAAGTTGAAAGTGCATTTGAACAAGCAAATTTAAAATCTAAATGATGAAGCTTGAGAAAAACAAGCTCAGGTTTAGATTTTTTTCTCAAATGCCTAAGCCAATAGTTTCTGTGGTAAGCAGTGTCTGACCTGACTCCCAGTTAGACCTCCTTCTGATCCTCCCTTCCCCTTGGGTGTGGGATGGACCTACTACTGTTTCTGATGAATGGAATATGGCAAAGGGATTGGCAGCCATGACTGAGTTACCAAACACTGTGGCTTCCATCTGGAGGGGATTCTCTCTCTGTTGCCCTCCCAGCTTGCCTCCATTGCTGAAGCACGCCGCCATAGTGGAGAGAATCACAGGGAAAGAACTGACAGAGCCCTCTTGTGAACAACCAGTAAGAAACTAAGGCCCTCAGTCCAACAGCCTGTGAGGTCCTGACCTCTGTCAATAGCCATATACACATACATAGAATGATCAAGATTTTTGGTGAATGTTTGAAAAATAAAGACATTGCTATGAGTCTCCCTGAACAGATTCACAATGCTCCCCTCGTATCAACGTACCCATCCTCCCATTCCTGGCGGTGTGTCTTTCAGTGCAGTAAGGTTTAATGTAAACATTAATGGTATCTGTTATCACCCCTTGTGAATGAGCTCAGATTATTCCCCAGTCAACTCTTGGGAGGAGACCACAGCCCCAGTCCACAGCTTAAGTGTAGCCTATCAAGAGATCCTGAAACCGAGGACCTTGGAAAGCCACGTCTGAATTCCTGAACCAGAGAGTGTGCCATTTCAAAAAAAAAAAAACCTTTGTGCTTTTAAGCTGCTAAAAGGTGAAGTGATTTGTTACATAGCAATAAACTATGATAATGGTCTCTCAGCCTGCATGGACATCAAAAGCACATGGAGAGTTTTGCAATTTTAATTACTTGGGGCTGGGGACATAGTTCAGTGGAATAAGCACCTGCCTGGCAAGCACAAGGTCCTGAGTCCAATCCCTAATAATGCAAAAAAAAAAAAAATTTAGTTACTAATTTGAAAACATCTTTTATTTTTATAAGTAAAAACTCCTTATCGTTAAATTTTTTCCTAAGAAATTTTTTCTAAGATAAAAACTACATGCGTGCGCGCACACACACAGACAACCATAGTGGCTACCGAGTGTGGCCTCGCACATCTCCTCATGTGGGTACATCTTATGTAATGTTATCAGGCTGTGCATTTGACTCACCAGCTTGCTCTCTTCACATAACTCTAAGTCTTACAGACCTTCCCATACTGGCGAAAACAGATATGTTAGATTACTTTTTAACTGCCCCAGAGTATTCCATAAAATGAATGAATCATATTCATTCAATCATTTCCCTACCAAGAAGTGTTTAAAATTGCCTCTTATTTTCTATGCTGTAAGTAGGGCTTTTGTCAGCATTCTCAGACACGCCTTTGTGCATCACACGCATAAAGGATAACTACATTTTTAATTTTAACAGATAAGCAAAATGTTCTTCAAACAGGCAGCGCTGGTAATCATCTTCATCATCTAATGCAAATGTCCTTGCGCCTTTGTCCATAGTGAATACAAGACTTTTACTCTTGTCAACCCAGTGGGTGAAAAATATTACTTTGTTTCCAAGCATGTTGTGTTACTGTAGCCTGATAACACGAAACACATGTGGTTTTCATTTTCTTGCACACAAATAAATTGTGACCATAAGTATTGTTACATGTGTCCTTCCAGGACTTGGGGGATTTTAAATTTTATTGATACAATAAAAAGGAGAGAGGTTTCCTGAGGTATTTCACATGTGGCAGAGATGCAGAAAGAGAAGAATAATCACCTTAAAAGATAGGTTCAGAAGGAAAGCAACTCACAGACATATGAGAAATAGGGTGTTCTATCCAGGGTTCAAAGAGGGGCGCTGTGAGGCCACCGGGGGTAAGGAGAAGAGTGGACAGGTTGGGGACGGGGGAGTGCACTTGGGAAAGATGTGCATTAATTCAGGAGTTTACAGCTGTGGACTTTGACAATGCCTGCCTTGGTTTCTCAGCAGCCAGCATTCTTCATGTTACACTAAGGATTCTTGAATCAATTCCTCTGAAGAAATTATGTGCTCAAATAAAACCCAGCAATAATTTTTTTCTCTCATCACCTACAAGGAAGAAGAAATACAGTATTTCTGATATGGCAGATGTTTTGCAAGATACACAGTATTTTCACTTTAGAGACGGGGAAACTGAGGCTGGGAGAGATTAAGGAACTGCCCGACTTTACAGTCATGAGTTGGCAGAGTGTAGACTTTCACACAAGCAGGGGCTTGAACACAACAGTCACTCTTTCCACTGGATTTGGCCGCCTCAAAACAGATGCAAGACCCGCCCTGCTGTGGGTCTCTTATCATTCTTGCCATGTGACCTTGAAAACGCCATTTAAATTCCTGGATCTTGATTTCCTTCTCTTTGGAAGGGGTGGACTCAAATCATCTATGGGGTTTCTTCCAAATCTGACATTTTTGGACGCTATGTACTATCTCCCAGATTACAAAGCCAAGTTAGAGCTAGAGAGAGAGAGGGAGAGAAGGAGAGAGAGGGAGGGAGGGAGGGAGAGGAGAAGGCAAGAGAAGAAGAGGGGGAAGGGAGAGAAAGAGGCAGGGAGGTTATGAATGAGAAACGGAGGAAGAGAGAGAGGAAGAGAGAGCTTCCAACTACAGCTTTCATCACTGTGGCTGTGCTGTTTAGAGACACAATTCCAGAGAGAGATCTCTTGTTCCTAAGGGCATCAAAAACATCTTAAATTTAAGAATAGGAGCCAGAGCAGGGCCAACTCCAGGGACTCCCACAAAGCCAGAAGTTTCAAGAAGTCAGTAGGATGAAAGATGCTTCTGAGTTAAGTTACTGTAAGGAGAGAAGAAAGAAGGGCTAGAAGGACCAGCTTCTGCATGGTCTGACCAGAAGCTCACTTATTCCACATTAGTTTGGATACAGCCAGGCTTTTAACTACTACTCTGTCTTTGGAGCTGCTTCGCAGAGTGAAATCTCCACTGCGACTTGTTGGAAACAAGAAAGTAAGGGAGAGAAAATAATACTATGTTTGATGTGAGAAGAAAAGGAAAAAGAATAGGTTGCCTCTCTTAAATATAACCATTTATAAAATACCATAGAGAGAAGTCCAGAAAATCTGGAATGGGTGAAAAATATTAAGATCACTTACAATACTATTACAATACTCATAGTGTGGGTACGTCTTCTTCTATTTCTTTTCCTATCCAAGTGGTTAAAACCAAAATTAAAATTCAGTTATGTATACAGTTTTATATGTTAATTCAACATTATAAACATAAAACATTTCCTCAAGTCATCAGAAATGATTCAAAAATAGCATTTGAACTAATGGCTGCATATTATTCTGGGTCTTGGACATGCCACAATGTACCAAATTATTATTCTGGGGCACTGAAGACAACAAACCACTGTAGAAAAAATGAGGGCAGACAAAAGAGTGTAGAATTTGGCAAGTTCTTTACTGCTACATAGCAAACAAGTCCTGAACTTAGTGAGTTAAAACAATGTACTCATTCAGCAATTTGTAGTCTGGGCAGGCCTGGGGGGCGGGGAGGAAGGAAGTCAGTTCACTCTCTTCCTGTGGCTTCGGCAGGATCGAGCACAGAGGAGATTCCAGAATCATCACAAGGCTGTCACTTAAGTCTGGCCATCAAGGCCAGCTGCAGCTGAGATCCTAGGTGGTGCTGTTAGCTGGAACACCTACAGCACGCATGGTTCCTGTCTGGAGTCCAGGCTTCCTAACAACACAGGGGCTTGGGTTCCAAGGTCAAGCATTTCAAGAAAGAACCTGGCGGGAGCCCCATCACCTTCTCAGTCCCAGCCTCCAAAGTCGCGCACAGCCTTTCTGCCACATTCTATTAGACAGAATAGACCCAGTGATCTGCCCCATTCAAGGAGAGAGTTGATTCTCTTATGTTCTTGAGGGTAGAGTGCCAAAGAAACTGCAGGCCGGTTTTGAAACCCCTGCATGTGGATATCGCCGTAAAGCTCCCATTAGTCATTCCTGGAGCCATACTGCCCCGCCCAGGAGATCTGCATTCCTCCCCATCTGAGCCCAGGCCCACCTGTTGGCTTCCTGAAGAAGACAGCTGAGGACTCCACAGATGGGCTACCTTGGAATTAACTGCGGCCCTTGAATCCACAACCACAAAGGAGGGTTAAGTCCTGTCCTCAAGACATAAGTTTCCCCATTTTTCACTTTGGACTAAACCCACCAACATGCAAAGCTCCAAGGCTTTGGTTCCTGCTCCTGCAGAATCTTCTGCTGTCCTATCACACTGGAGGTTCGTGGGCACAGCTCTTGGACAGCCACACCTAAACCGGAACTACCAGCTCGTCCTCGCCATTTATTGAGCACTCCCTGCACAGGAGCAGGCGTTGCAAAGGCCTCAGGCCTCACGATGCCCGTGGTCCAAGTAGACCTGGAGCTAGGAAGGGAAATGGCCCAGAAAAGAAAGGGACCCCGGACCGAAGGGAAGAAGAAGGTACAGAGGGGTTGAAATGGGATTTGCACCCTGAAGGATGGCAAGAAAATATTTTAGCAGCATAACTACCCTTCACAGTCCCTACCTTTTATGATCCACCGAATCTGCTTTGAACTCTGTTAATAGTCTTTGGTGCAACTCATTTTATGGCCTCTTCAACTTGGGAGAGGATGATTGTAAAATCTACCTTTCAGGTGTAAACAACTGGGGATAGGGAAGATTTTGCCCAATCACAAAGAAAAGAATTTCATGTTCTCTGAGCAGCCTGACATCATGAAACAACCCATTTAATGGAAAGGAGTCCCAGTTCCCCACCATCACCATTTTATGTGTCTGAGTTAGAAAGTCTCATCCATGGGAACCTAACTTTTCTAAAGCAGACTTTCAGAATGCTATTTTTAGGTGATCATATTTTGGATGAACTCCTTCTTCCAAGAGCCTGGTGAAGGCTTTTTTCTTTGAACCTGGAAATTACTCTTTATTCCTTTTCAGTTTGAAGAGTTTAAGACTTCATGGTTTGCGTTTCATTCCAAGTTCAGAATGCTTGGAGGTCCAGGGGGATCACAACTTGGCAAAACATAGCCCAGTTCCTAAAATTAAGCAACTGTTAGCAAGATCTGAGCTTCCACAGTGGCACTGTTGAAAGAGCACTTTCAGATCCCAAGTGGAGACTTCCTGCTGGGCCGTGGGTGGAGCACAGCTGAATGGAGAGGCGGCAGCTGAAAGCCTTTTCATCCCACTCTCTCTATCACACAGCCATCCCCGGCTCCCAGGATTTGCTGGGACTGTCTTTTGAGACTAAGTCCTACAGACACACACAAAGTTCACTTGGGGATATGGGCACAGAACAACAAAACACACATTCTTCTCTGCAGGACCTTTTCCCAGACTCGGGAATATGACCTGGCATACTGTAGGCACTCAATAATGTTTATTAAGTGCTTAAAAATAAAAGAGAAAGAAAGAAAGAAAGAAAGAAAGAGAGGAGGAAGGGGGCAGGGAGAAGATAGAAGAGAAAAAAGCAAGGAGAAGGAGGAGTAAAAAGAAAGAGGAGGGAGAAAGAAACAATTCTGAACTGATTTTGAGTAATGCTCATATATTTACATGCACTGTATCCAAGAATAAGTTAATAATAAAATCGAAGTTTTAATATGTGGCAAGTACTGTGCCAATCTGCATTATAGACATTAACTCAGACTCATGATAACACCATTATTAACCCCATTTCACAGATGATGAAACAAGTTACAGAGATAAGCTACTTGTCCACAGCACCAAAAATAAGTGTGGAATCTGAATATAGGCCTGTCTGATTGTTGTTCTTCCTTTAGTCCGCCATTACTCATCCACGGAAGCTCAGTACAATTTCTCTCCTTGGTGTTTTGTTTTTGTTTTGTTTTGTTTTGTGGGAGGGACCTGGAGATTGAACCCAGGGCCTTTGCACTAAGCTATATCCTCAATCTTTGGGTTTTGTTTTTTGTTTCTTGTTTTTTTTAATTTTGAGACAGGGTCTCTTGAGGTTCCTTAGGCTGGGCTTAAATTTGCCATCCTCCTGTCTCAGCCTCCCAGACTGCTAGGATCACAGGCTCATGCTGGCAAACTCCCTATTTTTTAGAAGGGTGGTAACCGAAGGGTCAGGGGCACCAGATACAAGCCTCTAGAGCCAGACTAGCTCTTTCATGCCAGAGTTAGGACTCGGTACTCTCAACAGAAGAAACAGTACTGCAGGTCTTGAGTCAGGAAAGAATGTGTTGGGAACTGGAAGGACCTCGAGTGGCTCCAATGACAGGAGTGAGCTGTGAAGAGTCACGGAGTAAAGGTTTCATCCCAGGTGCAAGCAGAGGCCAGGAAGGGGCTTTAAGCAAATGAGCAATATGGCACCAACTGCTTTAAAAGAACATTCTCGTCACTGAGTGGAGATGGGCTGAAGCTCTGGAGAAGGAAATTGTGTACCAAGAGCCCAGAGAAAACTCCTTTTCCAGTCACTCAGCAAGCCCTCTGACCCCTGCTTGGTGCCAAGGACACCAAAATGATCAGGGCTGACCCCTGTGCTGCACACACGCTGCCACTGGACAGGGAGAAAACACATACACGGAGACAGAAAAGGTTTGTGTGAGCTGCATCTTAGGAACCAATGCAAGATGGCGACTGCTGGTGACTGCTACAAAACACCCTCAAGGACCAGATAACGTCCTCAGTGGCAGGCACAGGGAGTCCAGGACAAGTAGGGAGTCTGAGCACTGAGGCCTCACACAGGTCTGGGAAACACCCAGGCCTTGTATACCCCTCAGAGGAACTCCACCTTTCCTGGGGGAATGAGGAACCAGGGACGATCACTGAGCAAGGAGATTTCCTTTTCTGAACGGTCGCCCTTAATGAGGGAAGAGGAAGGGACTGAAAGGGAGAAACACTGAGAGTCCAGCAGAAGGGAAAAATACCACAGGTGTCCAGCAGAGTTGACCTGGGACCCACCAGCCACCATACTCCAGTTTTGAGCAGTTTCTCACAAAGGCTCGATGCCAGCAGTCACTGGGCATGCTCAGCTTAGAGCAGCCCTCTGGGTGCTAAAAACAGAAAGCCAAAGAAACCCAAGAAGAGGCAGCAGCACAGGAAATGGAAAAGAAGCTCTGCACACCAAACTCAGGGGACACAGACAGTCTTGCCTCGTGTCCGCCCCGTCAGCCCTTCCCAAGGTGTCCTGTGCGGGCAGGGGCCCTCCCTGCCATCCCTGGACCCGGCTTCCCTTCCGCATCCCTGCAGCTACTGTTTTCTGCATCCTTCCTCCCCTGCCACACGCTCTTCACTGGGGTCGGGGTGGCAAGAGCACAGGTCTGTCCGGGAGACCCACGGCCCGGAGTCCGCCGTCCCAGCTGCCACAGCTATTCTCTACTCTCCGTCCTTGGCCTGTTTCCTCCTGTACAGCACTGCTTCCCTCATAGAGATGAAGCGTCAAAAGGCGGAGGAAATCCTCTTCCCACCTGATGCAGACGGGGTTGTTGTCCTGGTACACAGTGTCAGTAAGAACCATGGCTGAAACCATGGACATTTCCAGAAGAGTAGTTCAGGAGCTTCGGGGCTCACCAGAGTTATTTTCACGCTTCACTTTGAGTTAATAGTCAAAACCACTGAAGTCTCATAAGAAGGGCTAAGCCAGGTCGTTCCATCCAGGTCCCTAGGAACATAAGTGGCTGTCCCTTCTTCCAGTGCCAAGGGCCCAGCTGTGCACAATGAACCCCACCTTCCCGGGGAAGATGGGCCAAGGACTGCTCTGCAAAGGGCAGTGGGGAGAAGATAACAGCCAGGCATTGTTCCCCCCCACCCCGGGTCTTGCAGAGCTGAAGCTGAGTGGTCAGAGAGAGGATGAGAGGCTCTGGCAGCGCGGCAGGAGGGGAGGCTGGGTGGGAAGGGAGCAGGGAGCTCTCTGACAGCTGGGCTGACAATCGGGGCATTGTTACCTCTGTTCCACTGAGGGTGGAGGGCAGAGAAGGAAAACTGAGTCAAGCACACGTGCCAGGGCCTGGAGAGGAAGCTGTGAGCTGCCCAGCCAGAGCGCAGGAAACACTGAGAGCCCCCATGGGGCCCACTCCCCGCCTACCTAGCCAAACTTTGAGACGTCTCCCGAAAAGTTCCTGTCCTTCCCCAGCCACGCCCCTCTCCCCACCCCAGGCTCTTTGATTCTTTCTCTTATTTCAGTCTGTTGATACCACGCTGTGCTTTGTGCCAACTTTAGTAATCTTTTACTTTTTACTACCGCAGCAAAATTTCCCTAAATACCTTTTTAAAACCTGGTCTGTCCACTGCACTGAATCTTAACATCATAAAATCCAGTGCTGGGAGTTAGCCCAAAACCTTTGTCCACTTACTACACTGCTGATGGTTCTAGCTTCCGAGGCAGAATCTCACAGTATGGGTCTAGAAGCATAAAAATGTCTGTCCCCTTTAGCTCAGTGTGCTGTGCACTAGTACTTACAAAACAGCTCGTTAATACTTGATAAAATGCTGTGAATGAAGTATGCTGTAGCGTAAATCAAGTCTATGATAAGAAAACTAGCTGGAAAACGTTAAATAATTTGCCTAAGAGCACAGAGAGTAGACCAGAGATCAGTCCCAGATCTTCTGACGCTAAAGCCACTGCTCCTTTTTCACTGAGGAGATTCTGCTGAGAAATGTTACTTTGTAATGTTAAAAATCAAAAGAAAAAGTGCCCACTGGATTGTTGATTACAGTACAAAAAACTGGAAGCAATCCAAGAGACTGCAAAAGAATACTGAAGCAAACTGGCACGGCCACTAGAAATATTATTAATAATTAAAAATGTTTGTAGATCATAGCAACACAGAGACTTCTCAAACTGAGAAACGCACAGGCGCTTTATGCATGAAGCTGGCATAAGCATCCGTCGGGACAGGCAGGACACCAGGCTAGCAGGAGGCAACAGTCACAGGGAAGAGAATTCTGAACACATTTTCCTTTACAATTCTCTGTTAATGCCATTCTCCTGTCTAGACAACCAGAAAGTTTGTTTTAATTTCATATGTTAGGTGGGATCTTCATAATTCTTCACTTTCTCATCGGGAACGTTAAAATACACCCAAACCGGGCCAGTATCTGTAATTGTACCTTGACACTGGCTGCGGTAACCGTGCTGCCACAGCAGTTTGGCATTCAGCTCCTCTGGGCAGAGAGGAACAGGGACTGACTCTGCACGCAGGTGCTGTCAGGGCCCCGACGGCCCGCACTCAGAACCCAGCACCTTCTCCTCGTCAGCGCCTCTTCCCAGCGCCTCCGTGTCCGCCCCCCGCAGCCCACCACCAGGCTGGGAAGACACAGGCGATTTACTCAGACAGCGTGGCCACAAGGAGTGGGGCTCCACTTCCGTTAGCTCAGGTTATACAGGAACTGACTGTAGGGTTCTGGAGGGGTTGAGGTAGCCCAAAGCGCAGGGAGCTCTGCCGGGCCCGGGGGGGGGGGGGGGGGGGGGGGGGGGGGGGGGGGGGGGGGGGGGGGGGGGGGGGGGCTGTCCCGTTCCTTGCTTCACTTTCTCCTCCTTCTTCCTCGTCCTTCTGCTTCGCTTTCTCTTCCTCCTCTTCCTTTGTTTCTTCCTCCTCCTTCCTCTCTCACTCTCCCTCCTTCTCTCTTTCTTTCTGTCTCTCTGTCTCTCCTTATCTCTCCTTCTCTTTCTCCTTCTCTCTCCCTCTCTCTCTCTCCCCCCTTATTTCTCAATCTCTCTCCCACCCTGCCAGCCTGGATCTCTCTTTGCATCAGCGCTCACAAGGAACGCAGCCCCAGCCAACCCCTCCCCGGGACCCCGACCCCAGCCTGTCCCCGGTGAGTCCCACCTGTAAGGTGAGAACACTACACAGAGAGTTCTGTGCACCACAGCGCATCTCTCCCAACTCCGTACTGCAGTGCCCTGTTAGTAGCTCAGAATCACCTGAGATGGGAGTATTTACACTATGAAAAAGAAGCAAGCCTACACACAAATCAGGACTATTTCCTGGAAAGCCAGTTGTTAAACATTTATCAGCCACCCACTGTCCCAAGGCCACAGTGGGAGAGAGCCCCAGAAAATGAAAGTGTTTCCAACTCGCCCAGGAATTCCGGGCAAGGAAGCAGAGTGCAGAGGGGCAGCACAGCCCCTGGAGAGAGGGAAAGAAAGACGGGCAGAGCAGCCCTGCGCGCCCAGGCACGGCCTGATCAGTAGGGGCTTCGGTGAGTACTCGCACACCTCAGCTTCGCTTTTCTGTGCTTGACCTTACTATATTCTTTCTCCTCTCACTTTAAAAATGCTATTTCTGTCATCACTGCTGCCCCGGGCAATAACAAAGCAGCTGACATCTGCTCAGAAGGCACCAGGAGCAGACACAGTACAAAGGGGTCGAGCTGTGAGGCAGACCAGCAGCTGCCAGCAGAAAGGCAGCCTTCCACAGGGCAGCCACCTCTGCTGTGCTGCGGTGGACTTTGGACTCCTCTTAAAATAGAACAAGCAATGTGCAGGTCTAGACTAAGCGGCAATTTTGGTTTTAGGGAAAGCTGATACCCAACCAAATAAGAATAACCCTGAGAAAGTTTGTTTTCAGCAATTTGGACTCAATTGGGCAGGAAAAGTGCCTGAGGAGGCACAAAGACCAATGGAAACCAGGAGAGTTAGAAGGGCACTGTCCTGCAGTTTCCCAGGAAGCCAACATGAGCAGCACGGCCTCTGCCTTTGGAGAAAAGTGGTGCACGCTTAACACTCTCAGAGATGCCGTCTCAGAGCCCTCCTTCTCTCCAGGCCCGGCTTCTCCCCCGTCATCAGCATAAGGAAGGCTGACAGAAACCAGGAAAATGTCATGTCTTGCCCTGATCCCCAGCTGCTTCATCCCACTAACACAAAATGCTGGGGAGAGATGGGAAGATAAAGCGGGGGTCAGTATTCACAGTGGATGAAACCAAGATGGGTAGAGACCGCGGCATAGGCCAAGGGACCCCTGATCTAGCCTGGAAGGAGCAGGCATAGAATAAAAGGCAAGGGCACCCACAGAGCACAGAAATGCAAGACGTGGTTGCTACATTCAAAGCTGTGTGGGCTCATCAGTCATGGGAGAAGTTCAAATAAAACCCACAGTGAGAGGTAAAAAGCCATAGGAGAACACCCCTCCCACCCTAATAATGAAACAAAGTAAGGACTTTGAGCCCATGGGACAGCTGAGGTCACAAGACACCCAGAACCAAATCCCAAAGAGTGACAAGCCCCTCCCAGAAGGAGAACACACGGACCCCTCCATCTTTGCTGGAAGATGTGGCTGCCATGAAAGAGGAGACCAAGTGCCAGCTTTATAATAAATTCTTATAAACCCAGCATGGATTGGCACGACAGTGAAGAACTCCTCTAAGCAAAGCGGGTCCTGCCGAGCTCTGTTCAGCCAACACTGCCAGGTGTTCAGAAGAAGGGCCAGTAGCGGGAGACTGGGAGAGCCCTTGCTGGCCCACAGGCACAAACCCCATCCACTTTGGAGAAGTCAAGGGATAGGGGTAGGCAAACCCCCACTGCCAAGGCCCAAGGCAAAAACCGCCACTGGGAAAAGGGTAGGAGTCCAGCCATCTGCCTCTCTAAGGAAAAAGTCGAAGAGTTCCACCTCCACCGCTAGCCTTAAACTGAGTAAAAAGCCAAAGCAGTCTCCTCCCTAGGGGGTGAGTGGGGGCCTCCTGCAAGTGGTCTCGCATAACCACCTAGGCCTCCACACCCCACCAGAATGGCTAAAAATAGGGGTAATAATGCCAAGAATGAAACAGTTAATGTTTAATTGTTTGATCCATCTTGGATTTTTACACCTGGTAATTCTGAGCAACTTCATTGAAGAAAACAGTATGTCATATAACAACCATTGTTAATTTCCTATCCTCTTGTTTTGAAATCCTGTACCATTTTCTATTGTTTTCGTGTTGTTTTGTTTTTGTCTTTGTTGTTGCTATTTTGCTTTTGTCTTTTTTTCTCTTTAAAATAAGAAAAAGGCAGGCATGGTGGTGCATGCCTGTAATCCCAGCATTCAGGAGGCTGAGGCAGGAGGATGCTTGTGAGTGTAAGGCCAGACTGGACTACAATATGAGCTCAAGGCCAGCCTGAAGTGCGTAGCGAGACACTGTCTTAAAAAGATTAATAAAAATAATAATAATAATAATAATAACAATGCCAACAAGTGGCATATAGGAACTCTCACACACTCCAACCTGAGTGTGAGCCAGGGAAACCGCTTTGGAAAATGATTTGGTAAGAGCTCACTAAAGGTAAACACACAAGTATTATCCCAGCAATTCCATTCTGCAGAATTCTAGTCTCGATATAAGTCCAAGGGAAAACAGGGTGTGCGTGAGAGCACTCCGGGCAGAACTGCTGCACAGAACCCCGGAATGTAAAGAACCCAGTAGCTAACAGTGTCACATATGGAGAGCACAGCCCTGCTTTCTTCACATAATGGGAAGAACACCACACAACGGTGATAACGGACAAACTCCTGCCACCTGCAGCATAAATAAACCCAGCCAACGTGTTGGCAAAGAAGCCAGTGCAAAAAAAAATCTATGGATTCGTGTATATGAAGTCCACAAACAGGCATAAATAATGTGTAATGACGGAACACACAGCAGCTGTCCCCGGAGGGGAACAGCAGGGGGAGGGTGGCCATGATGCTGCCTAGGCAGTGTCCTGCGATCAAGCTCAACTTGTGGAAAATTCATCAGGCTATATTTTATGATTTGAGTCCTTTTCTATTTCACTGTTACACTTCAAATGTAAAGAACAGGTTTAGATCCAGGTCTTGGTCCACTCCTTTAATCCCAGAACTCTGGGAGGCTGAGATACAAAGGTTACAAGTTCAAGCCCTAGTGACTTAGCGAGACCCTGTCTCAAAGTTTAAAAACAAAAGGGTTTGAGGATGCAGCTCAGTGCAAAGGCTTTGGGTTCAGTCCTCAGCAACCACACACACACACACACACACACACACACACACACTCACACTGCTTCCTTTAAAGAAAAGCATATGTAGCATAGTGACAGAAGACTGCAGGTGGGTGGGGCAGTACCAGAAAGTCAGTGGGCCTTGATCCTAGACCATGGGGTTTAGCCTTCTTTCCACAGGAATAAATACCACCAAAGGCTTTAAGAAAAATAAAAGATCAGCTGGGTGTGGTGGCACCTGCCTGTAATCCCAGCATTCAGGAGGCTGAGGCAGGAGGATTGAAGTGAGTTCAAGGCTAGTCTACACTATAGTGGGAGACCCTGTCTCAAGAAAAAAAAAAAAATCACTGTAGTTGTGAAAAATGATACAGAAAAATCCTTCATCTGGTTTCCCACAATATTGACACCTTACGGACCTATGCAGACCTGGTATCAAAACTAGAAACCTAACTTTGATACAAGCCACCTGCCCCATTCAAACTCCCCCAGTTTTATATACTCTCATGTATGTGTGTGTGTGTGTGTGTGTGTCTGTGTTTCATTCAGTGCCATCTTACCATATGCACAGATCCTTCTGTCTGTCATAGTCAGGGTACATGTGCTCATTGGCTTTCCATTACTGGCGTAAATAAACGTAAAGAGAGAAAAGACTTATTTTGGCTCACAGCTTTGGAGTGACAGTCACAGTCTCTAATCGACTGGCCCCATCGCTTGCCCAACCGCGGCAACGCAGCACACGGTGAGAGAGGCCTCTTCAACCCATGGCCAGTGTGGAAGAGGAAAAGACCAGGGCCCTGTCCTCCCCTTCAAAGGCATCACCCTAACGACCTGAAATCTCCCACTGGGCTCCAGCAGCTCTCCGTAGTGCCCCTGGCTAGGCACAGTCTTTCACACATGAGTTTTTGGGGACATCCCAGGTCCAAACTGTAGCAATATAGTAGTATTACAAACAAATGACAGTCCATGCATAACAGAATACTACTCAGCACTAAAAGAGAACAAACCTCATACATAAAACTACTTAAGTGGATCTCGAGGGCATTATGCTGAGTAAAAAAGCCAATCTCAAAGCATTCCACGCTATATGGTTCTGTTTATATAATAAATGACAAAATTATGGAGATGGAAAACAGATTACAGGTTGCCAGGGGCCAGGGAGGAAGGTGGGAGCAGAGTGCTGTGGCTATAAAAGCCTAGCGCCGAAAGCTTTTGAGCAGAAGAGTGCCATGAATAACACAAGACAGAGACTCTGACTCCTTCTATGCGCCTCAGCCCTGACTTTCCAAGACTTCATCTTTCTTTCTTTTTTGGTCTTTTGGAGACAGGGTCTCGCCATGCAGTTCAGGCTGGACTTGAGTTCACTTTGTAGCCCAGGCGGGTCGATCCTCCCACCTCAGCCTCCTGAATGCTGGGATTGCAGGTGTGTGGCTACAATTTAATCTTTCTCCCCTCACTCATCACTTGCGCCCCCATCCACAATCCCCCTCAGCACTGCCTGTTTCTACTTTAACACACAGTAAGGAAGCAGCCTTGGACCTAGATTAAGGGACCTTATTGATTATGGACCCTCCCCAGTGGCAGCTCAGTAAGGTGGCATCTGTCCAGGAAGGAAGGGAGCCTACCTTTCTACTGTAACTCTGTTTGGGCCCCTGAAGATCTCCTTGAAAAGCTGACAGCCCTTAGACACAATCAGTGCATTACCTGTCTTGTGAGTTCAGAAAGCTTGTTGCATTTTGCTTTATTTTTTTTTCTCTTGCTCCTATTTCTTTCCTGGATATAACTCTATGAGACTGTTACAAAAATAAATACACTCTTAGGGAGCATTGTGGGTAGGGGATAGAATATGACATCCCTGGATTATTTTGAAATCAGACCCATGGGAAGCCTCAGGCATACAGCAAAGGCTGACACAATCCTTTTACAACGAGGATTAAGGGGGCTGAAGAGCTCGCACGAACAGGCAACTCCCTGTTGTACTCATGGATGGCACAGTGGCTCCAGGAACCAAATAAGGAGAGAAGGTGTGTTTTGCAGCTGCACATCAGGAAGGAAACCCAAGCCCTGGACAGAGGCCGAGCATTCTTGGAACAGCCAGCCCCTGAGTTAAACTATGAACCAACACTAAAGCTGTGAACCAGGCCTGTGCTCATCTGGGCAGTAAGAACACCGCCTGTGATGGGGGAAAAGGCTCCTTTAGAGCACAGGACATTTGAGCTGGGCACAAAGGAGGAGAGCTGGCCAGGCAGGGAACGGGAGAGAGCAGTCACTCCAGAGAATGGGAAGAGCGGGAGAGAAGGCACAACCCTGTATCAAGAGGGCCAGAGCAGTCTGGTGGGACTGTGAGCACCGCATGTGAGGAGAAATAGAGGGAAATGAGACCAGGGACCTTGTCCATCATAATAAAGAACTTGGGCCAGGCAAAGGCACACACCTGTAATCCCTGTGACCAGGGAGGCTGAGGCAGGAGATTTGAAAATTTGAGGCCAGCCTGAGGAACTTAGCAAGATCCTGTCTCCAAATTTTAAAGGGGAGCAGGGCTGAGGATGAACGTCACTGGTAGAACGCCTCCTCAGCATAGAGAGAGAAAGAACATGGTCTCAGTGATGAGCCAGCATTGGCAGGGATTCTTTTTTTTAACATTTTAAGGATTCATTGAAAGATATAAGAATTACCAAACAATAATAAAAGGACCTTAAATACAAAATAGAGACAGAAAAAAGGCAAATGTGTTATTTTTCTTCATGCAACTGAGTTTCAGTAAATATTAATTTTTGGAACCAAAACGAATTGACATTAAAACATAAGGACAGTTTTGGAAGCAGAGGAAGGGTTGAGTACTTCAGGGCAAATACGGGAGCAGCCCTGGGCACACAGATAAGTTGCAGGTGCGAAGCACTAGCCAGAGACATCAGGGAGGGGCCACTGCCTTCTCTCACCTTCCTCATTCACAGGAACGAGCCAAACAAACGGCCCCACTTCCCAGGAAGTTCACGTGTTAGGGTGGCTTGACTGTAGCCACGGCCTCCTCTTGGGACATGACTTGTCAAACGAGCTTCTGCTGATTAAAAAATAAAGCTGAGCTGCAGGTGCAGCTCCATGATAGAGTACTTGCCTCGCACGTGTGGATCCTGGGCTGGATCCCCAGCACCACAAGCAAAGAGAAAAGGAAAAGGAAAGAAGAAAGCCTTGAGCACAGTTTTAAAAGCTTTAGAGCCTCCTCATTCAAAACTGCAAGTTGCTGGCCTCCAGAGTCCCCGCAGTGAGCCGTCCGTGGCCCTGACCTTGAGAGGTACCCAAACGCACCCAGGCTGGGAGCCAGGCTGGCAGCGCACGTGTAACTAATGGAATGACCTGACAGGTGTCTGCCCAGGGTGCCTGAGAGCCTTCTGGGAGGGACACAGCCTAGGGGGACAAAGAGACTGTCGGACTGTAGGATAGAAGTGCCTGCCTCTGCAGTGCATCTCTGGACCCACTACCTTGCCCCCTGGGTCCCCCATCAGAATTTCCTGTGGAGCAAGAGGCCATATATAAAGACAGGAACGCCTTGGAGGACAGGCGGCCCAGCTCGGTAAAGGTGGCAGAGAGTTTCTCTCATATCCCTCTGGCCCCTGCAGGCTTAGGATGGGAGCAGTAAAAAACTACAGGAGAGGTCATGGCCATGGAAAGGCTGCCACAGAGCAGAGCATGTCTCCTGGCCAGCACAACAGACTTAGTCCATTTGGGCTGCTATACTAAAAGGTGGACAACACCTGTGTCTCACAATCCTGGAGGCTGGGAAGTCCGAGGTCAAGGTGCCTATAGACTCAATGTCATATGAGGGTCTGTTTGTTTTCTCATAGATGACACATCCTCACTGTGTTCTCAGGTGGTGACAGGGGCAAGCGTCTCCTTGGAGTCTCCTATATATGGGAACGAAACCCTTTCATGAGGGCTCCAACCTCATGACTAACCTCCTCCCACTCCTAAAGCCATCACCTTGCAAACCAGGACTTCAAGCTCTGAATTTTGGGAAGACACAAATATTCAGACCATAGCACCTACCTCTACCAGTGATGCCTGCCACAGGAATGGCCACACCCGCAGTCCTCCAGGCTGGCGTGCCACGGATGTGAATGCAACAGACCCACTCTGAGCTCATGGGAAACGTGCCCTGCAGCGTTGCTGGGGCTCAGGCAGAGCCCTGGCAGGAGCAGTCAGGACTGCAGTCTGTTCATCTGTGTCAGTGTACCTGGGACAAAGGCAGAACTCCCTGGCCACAAGTTCTCACGTGCCAAATAAATTCTGAATGAGTGTTATTCACACCAGGAAATATTAACAATCTCAAAACAGCCTAATGCTAAAGCAGAATCAGAATCTAATGATGACAGACAGAAAACTTTTAAGACTGTGTCCTCATTCATATTTTGATGTTATCTCCTCTAAGAAGGAGAATTTTGAGTGGCAGACATCTGTGCAATGATTTTCCAAATGTTCCTATTGTTCCAAGTTAGGTATGTTTCCCAGTCCCTCCATTTTTTCCCTATTTCCTTTGGCCTGTGTAGAAATGTTTAAATCATATGGGATTTTTGATGCATGGTGTAGTGGATTGATAACTGATAGTTAACTTATAACCCCCAGCTGAACTGAGTGAGCGAGGTGCTGGGTGTGGGAGGCCCACCTGGGGACTCTTGCCAGCAGCATAAGAGGCAGAACTGGAGAAGGAGAAGAGAGGCTTTGGGAGTTAAAGAGGCTGTTGGGAGGACAGAAAGGCTGTTGGAGCTGGTAGAAGCTGTAAGGAGCTGTTGGTTCTGTTGGAGAAGCTTATTCACGCTGGCTTTCCTGATGAACTCAGCTGTTTTCATCCTCCAAGGAGCTCGGGACCTTGTTATCACTGAGAATGGCTTTGGTTCACTTTGGGGGAGCTCTGGTCCTCACTTTAGACATTGCTTCCTGGCTCTGGAGGGGAAGATGGTGCGCTGCTGGTTTCCTGGAGAAGCTTGTTGTATTGGCTTCCCTGATGGAAACTCAGCCATCTGGATCATCAGAGGAGCTTGAGACCTCACAGTTGCTGAGGATGGCTGTGGCACCTTTCAGGGGAGCTCTTGTTCTGAGTGTCACTTCCTGGCTCCAGAGCAGATCCCTCAGGCTGCTAGCACAGATCCTTCATCCTGCTGGCCCAGACTTCCTAGATTCTACCACTGACCTTTGGGCCTTCACAGAGCAGATCCATGAAACAGGCCTGCATGAGATATTGTTATGGACTCTGCGCCTCCAGTTGAATTTGTGGGAAGCATTGTTATGGGCTCTAGGTCTTCAGCTGGGCTCATGCAGGACATTTCTGTGGGATCCAGACCCTGGGCTAGTTTTCTTGGTCTTAGTGTATAGACAGATTTCCTGCACCCTTTTGTATATCATTCTTTGGGTGACTATTATAAATAACCTTATAAAATATGTGTCCTGTATTATATTGTTCCCCTTGCAAAATATCCTCCAAACCAACACATATGGTTATGATTAATCTTAGAATACCAAATGGCAAGAGCAAGGATTTGAATAAGATAAAAGGAGAAAAGTCTGTTGGGTAGTGGGTTGCCCTGGTGATGAGAGGACAATGGGCAGGAAGGAATATACAGTTATCCCAGTATGAGATATTAGGAAATTTCCAGGTAAGTTCCTGTATCTTCACTGGGCATGCACTGGGATCATCCCTGCCTTTGACGTGATGAACACAACGTGATCAATAAACTCTCCTAGAGACTTTTCTACCAAAACTCCATGCTACTCGAGGCTACTTTGGCATTCAAAAGCCCCATCTCACTGATGGAGTCTGAAATAACAGTTAATAACAACCAAAGTGATGCTTCCTCTCCAGACCCAAGCTAAGGCCTGGGTCCCACACACAAAAGTCAAATATTGCTATTCTGAGTCAATACATCAGTACCACCTGGCCTTCCTTCCTCTCCTCGAACGTTCTTCCCCTGCCCGCTCATTGTTGTCTTCTCCATGAACACCCAAAACCCAGACCTTGGCACAGCTGCCTAGTTCACTCAGATCTCAAGTCAAAGCCCTGCTCAGGAGAAAAGGGGAGCTCCACACTGTCAGTGATGTTCTCTTCTGGTTATGGGCATGTCCACTCAGCAAAAACTCGAGGTGCATACGTATGACATGTACACTTCTTGTAGATATGTTTTACTTTAATGAAAAAGTGATTTACAAAATAAGTCAGCTCTTAAGAGATGCCTTCCCTGATCATGCACTGCTTCCTACCCTCTCACTCTTTTTTTTTTATTAAAAAAAAAATACAAGTACAAAAACATATTGACAAACAGACACCAATTAGCATAAAAAATAGTACAATCACAACTAATTTATAGACAAGGTGATATGATCTCAACAGTGGTTATTGCTTTATCCGTTGATATCTTCAAAGTATAAATATATAAACCCATATACAGACATGCAAATTTAGTCAGACAATTAATCCTCTCAACAACAGAAAAAACACAAAAACCAAAAATCCAAAGACAAAAAACAAAACAGGCAAACATCAACAACAGCAAAAACAACAACAACAACAAAAAAAACACCAATAGTTGCTGCTTTACATATTGATATCTTCGGAGTGTGTGTTCAGGATAACACATACAGACATACAAGATTGATCAAATAACTCGTCATCGATTATTGCTTAGCATTAAGTGATATAATACAATAGTAGAACCATGTTAGCCCTCCTGCATATATGCATATTCATATATACCTACATACATTTTTGTCTTTTTCTTTTCTACTTTCCTTCTTCCCATCTGTTCTTTGTTTTAGAACAGATTTCCTTCATGTCTCTTAGTTTATATTCCCACCCTCGGGTTCT